>CAEFZX010000360.1:6262-66008 GCA_903066825.1 Alfaro cultratus | reverse complement strand
CTAATTATTCTATTCAGGTGTGGTGCAGCAGAGGCACATCTAAAAGTTGCAGGACTGCGGCCCTCGAGGACTGGAGTTTGAGACCCCTGGTGTAAAGGGTCGATACTTTGAAGTACTTTCCAAATCTTGAAAACACCCAATTGAAACGCATTTCTGAGGTTTTCCAGCACCTGTAGGATCTTAATTAGAGTCAAGAACTACTTCCTGTGTGGTCAGTAGCCCCGCCCAGCTCTTACCCAGCCTCCTTGGAACTCAGCATCTTGGCCCAGATCAGGTCGGTGTCGATGGGTTCCTCCCGGGGATTAGTGGAGCTGACCTGGAGCATGAGGGAGTCGCAGGGCGCCCCGGTCAGAGTGGCCAGGCCCTCGATGGCGCGCCCTGCCTGCAGGGCGAAGTAGGACCCGTGGAGTTTGGCCAGGGCCTTCTCGATCAGAGCCACCCAGAGCTGCTTCCTCTGAGCCTGGAGTGAAACCAGGAGGAAACAGAATGAACGTTATCTCTATTTTAGAGGAATTTTTTTAATTCCAGTCAGGCAATCTGTCAATGAATGACATGTAAAAAGGTTCATGAAAACGATACGCAGATAAAAGGTAAAAGGTGGCACTCCCTACATACTCTGTCGCCATGGCGAAGGAATTTCCTTGTTGTGCTTGATTGTGCAAACACGGTTTCTACAAGATAACATCTCGATAAGGAATGTTGTTTACCTGCTGTGGAGATGAACAGTTTCCTCCAGTAGGTATGTTTTATGTTATTAACTACTTCCATACTGCATAACTTTTTATTTGCAGTCATTGCTGATTAATTAGCCGTTGCTGCTGAGGGGTCCTAGGAGCTTCGCTTGTGATAAAAGTGAAATAATGAGCTGTTTTGATCTCAGTACTACAGATAAATACTCTGGTTTCTGCAGGGCTCCCCCAGGTGATGCAGGGGCTTTTATAAAAAATTTCTTTGAATTTTATTATGATGCAATCATTAAAAACAAACTTTGATTTAGCTGGACGGTATGCTAACTGTCTAAGGAATCCAGCGGTCTTATATACTGTTATTCTAAGAATAATTTTATATAAAATGCATCTGAGTCGCTATAAACACTAATGCTCCACCATTTAGGAGGTTTTGCCTTTATGAAATAATAAAAAATAAATTTTATATATGTATATAAAATATTTAAACTGCATTTTTTTTTTTTTCTATCACAGATTCGTAAGTGGATTTAGATTGGTGCTTTAACTAGGCCATTTTAACACATATGAACTGATGTAGCCATTAATAGGTTACATTCTTCAATGAATTCGGATCAGATTCGATATCCCTGCTGAAAAAAAAGCATCAAAACAGCATCATGCTGCCACTACCATGTTTCACAATTTACTTTTGAACTAAAATGTTGAAAAAAGTTAGAAAAAATGTAAACATTATAAACAATGATGAAATATTTTATGCTAATCCATTGCATAAATGGTTTTAGTGGTAAAATGTGAAAAAAAATCCCACTTTTGCTAGAAATTGTAATCTTTGCTTTGTTCTAATAATTGAAAATGGATCTATCCCTCCGTAAATGTCCTGACCTGTGAAAAGAGGAGGTATCCGTAGTCGTCGCAGGGCAGCATGTCGTCCACCAGCACCGTGGTCCATGTCCCGTCTTTGCAGAGCCGGACCTGGTAGGCGCCTTCCGGGCAGATGGTTCTGGTGATCATGACTCTCTCCACCAGCTCCGGCCGCTCCGCCAGCACTGCCAACGCGCTCAGGAACCTGGAAACACAAAGAACCGTCAATCACCTGGAACATAAAATACAACAACAAGAAAAGGCAACGGGGAGGACGAGAAAACAGGCGAAGAGAAGATTGGGACTGACGGATGGATGTGGAAACAACAGGAAGAAGCAACCATTAAACCATAATCATTGCATTAAAATATTTTCCACAGTTGTACCTTGAGCAGTTATGAATCTTTCTGCATAATTTCTCCTCATTCAAAAATCAATCGCATTCTGAGAGTCAGGCCTGGACGCCTTCTGGTTAACTCCCCATTACTGCTAATTTGCCCTGCAGCAGAGACTCAACTCCTCATTAGCATGCACGAGAAATGAGAAAAACCCAGATCCACCTGAAAATGGTAATTCTTCTACGTTTGGGGGGGCGAGAGGGGACAACATGACGATCCGACTTACGAGGAATTTATTTCAAAGCAAAAAATGCAGAAGAAACAAAAAACAGAGAGAGGAAGCTTGGAGTCAATGAGCAAATATAATTAGTCTTGTATGCATCTGATTCACTGCCAACTTCTATACAAACAGTATTTTGATTTTCCAAACCGAGTTTACAAATGATAAAGACAGAGTAGTGCGGTTTGATCTACTGAAGCAGCCTGTGAATGAAGCAAAGCAGGAGCAAAGTAAACAACAACAGGACTTTATCGCTACAATTATGATTAATCAATTACAATTTTAAAGCAATAAATAGCTTTTTTTCTTTCTTCTTATAAACAAAAGTCCAGAGTTGGAACCTTTGAATTCTCGTGTTTCTGGTACACCCATAAATCTGACGCACATGTGACATCCGCAACAACATTTATGGACGACAAAGCCATTTTTCTCCTTCAAAAAACAATATGATTGGATGCTGGAAACAAGTATTGTTGTGTTCAAGTTGTGCTAAAAGGAGTTAGCCTGTCAGTGAAGCTATTCAAGCCTGAATGGCGTCTCAATGCTAAACATGTCCAAAATGCTAATGTTAGCATCCACATTCAGATTTCTAAAGAAGATCCATGAATATTCTGAGGTTCCTGGATGGGTAGAAGAGCAGTTTGCATCAATCTGATGGAAGAAGAGCCTGAATAACAGAATAAAAATAACTACAACATTTCTTTAGAAATTTAAACAGGGCCTGCCAAAGTGTTGGAACCCAGCGTTCTCATGCTAAAAATTAGCATCAATGCTAAAGTAAGCTAAAATGTAATCGATAGCATGTGGAGAATCACAAGCATGCTGACTAACATGAACTTACTCCATTAAGTATGCAAACAGAGTAAATCTAAAATTAATCAAAATGTTAACGTTGGTAGCATGCGCGGTATCACCACCATATTGTCTTACACTGGCTTACTCCAGTCAGCATGATAAACATAGCTAATAAATAACAAAATGGCTAAAGTGCTTATTTTAGGGGAAAGGCCAATGCACTCCAAATATATTTGTTCTTGATTTATTCGGTTTAGAAGCAAAAAGGGTTTCTGTGCAGCTTTCCACAATGTTCTCTTAGTTTGGCTAAAAAAGTGCCAAACAGATGTCTTCAAATCAGGAATAAACCCTGCATTGAACTTCCACAACAAAATGACACAAGCAGCAGTGATATTTTTTTGTTCGTTATAACGTTGGACATCTCATAAATTTTTTTATCAATCCTCTTTTTGTAAATGTTTTAAAACATAAAAACAGAAATAAAACTGTTCACTTTTCCATATTTATTAAGTTGTCTTTTCAGAGAGGCTGATGCCACATTCTGGCTCTAAACCAGTTTGTCTTTAGCTGGACTGAGAGTAAAAACGTCTGCAACCTCTGGTCCAGACGATGGATGATGTTATTGTGAAGTCGCATTCAGCTGCGACCGTTTCCAAGGACGAAGGTGAGGCGCCGTCAGTAGTTCCCTCGACTGCGAGAATCTGGGTTACATCCTGTCGCGACAGAACCGATTTGCCTCTGGAGAGGGCGATGTTTGATAACCTGTGTCCTGGTGATGAAGTGGAAACTTGGATTTGGACATTTAACTGTTCCTCTATGTGTGTGGAGGAGGATGGAAGATGGCCCACAGATAAAAAGGATGTGTCCGAATAATCTCTCTGCACCGCAAAAAGACAAAATCTTCTGTTTTAGTGGAAATATCTTAGTACACTTGAAATAAGATGAAACTAACTCACAAGAATAACACTTTATTTTATTTGTTTTTTATTTTCATAATCATTTTTCATTTTCTCCCGTTCTAATCCAATGACTCGGGTCGTGGTGGGGCGGTGCTGATCTCCGCAATTTGAAGCCTTCAGTTCGTATTGATGATTAAAATTATTATTTTACAGTACAATAGTACTGAAACAAACAAAAACAAACAAAACAAAAGTTTATACAGTTCTTTTATTTGTTAAACAAATGCTTGGGCATGTAAAAAGGTTTTGTTCTTTGGTTTCGATGTATTATGGAGTATTTCATTGTATAATAATTGTAAAAAAAAATGTTACTACTTCACGGATTTCGCCTTTCATGGGTTCTTTTTGGAAAGTAACCCCCGCGAAAAACGAGGATTCACTGTACTTGATAAGATTTTGTGTTTTTGCATGCAATCCAAGGCCGTGGTCTTGACCCGGAAAAGGGTAGAGAGCCTTCTCCGGGTCGAAGTGTGTCCTGCCTCAAGTGGAGGAGTTCAAGTATCTCGGGATCTTGTTCACGAATGAGGGAAGAAGGGAGCGGGAGATCGACAGGCGGATTGGCGCAGCGTCTGCCGTGAAGCGGCGCTGTACCGGTCCGTCGTGGTGAAGAGAGAGCTGAGCCAGAAAGCGAAGCTCTCGATTTACTGGTCGATCTACGTTCCCACCCTCATCTATGGTCATGAGCTTTGGGTCATGACCGAAAGAACGAGATCGAGGATACAAGCGGCCGAAATGGGTTTTCTCCGTAGGGTGGCTGGGCTCTCCCTTAGAGATAGGGTGAGAAGCTCAGTCATCCAGGAGGGACTCAGAGTAGAGCTGCTGCTCCTTCACATAGAGAGGAGCCAGTTGAGGCTCGGGCATCTGGTCAGGAGGCGGACGGATGGACGGCCGGATGGATGGATGGATGGACGGATGGATGGACGGACGGACGGCCGGCCGGCCGGATGGAAATGCGTCCGGTGAATCTGTACATCTGTCCAGCCACAGTTCTACTCTTCATTTTGTTTTATTTTCTTCAGTTTTTCTATATTACTTCCTTGCCTTAGTTTGAGTGACTCTTTTGTCATCTCCTAAACCTTTTATTTCTAATTTCAGACAGTTTTCAGTTGCAGATTTGCTGGGAATGTGTGCGTTTCGGATGCATTTCCAGATTCTCACCAGCAGTTTCCGAGGAGCCCTTGGAGGATGTCGGAGGGCCGCGGCGTGCGGAAGACGGACCATTTGACACCTCTGTCTTTAAAGTTGCTGCAGTTGATCTCGTGGGGACGCAGCCACTTTTTGATCCGCTGCTGGACGCTGTCGCCCTCGGGGAAGCCCACGGAGCGAGGTCCTGGGGGGAAACTGTCATCCACGAAGTTCACAGAGTTCTGGAAAAACACAAGAGACGGCAGACGTTGGAGAGGATTCGCTCAAAGCTTGGCAAACATCTAAAAACACATGAAAACGGTACTCTGCATCTGCATCTCATTTATTTTCTTTCAGGATATGTTTTAGAAGCATATTAGTAGCTATAACATTGCAGGAACTATTTTAACAATATCAGCTTTAGACTTATGAGAACAAAGGTTCCCAAAGTGGGGGCGGGATCCCGCAGGGGGTCACGAGACGTCAAGTGGAGGGTTTAAAAATGATTTTCAGATTCATCATGATGTGACTCTGGGATGCATAGAGAGACAAAATAGAAAGAAAAACAACAACAAAAAAACTATTTAACAATCGGGGTGACCATTTATCGTTTATCGTATTGAATTTTGATTTATTGTTTTCATGATAAATTCTAACTAATGAAGTATAAAAATTCCTTGAACTGTTTTTAAACAATTTTTCACTGTTTGTTCAATAAAAATGTATCAATAATTATCAGTAATTTTTAAAATATGACCATTTTAGTGACACAAATCCCACTTCTTTATGGGAGTCATGTCCTAAAAAAGGTATTACAAAATAAATGCTTTTCAAGAGTAATATCTGTGTTTGTGGGGCCATAATTTCAGTGCCAAGTAGTCACAGCCATACAGTTAGCTAAAAAAAGTAATGAATATCTATTATAATCACTTTTATTAATCACAACAGCACCACAAAAGATGGCTATAAAACTTTAAGTCCATCTCGCCCAGTCCTAATGTCGCGGGATAACTAATACTTCCTCTTGTAAATTAAACTCCACAGTAGCTGGGGTGTAAAAACAGAAATAAGTTTGAAGTCATTCAGCATTATTTCATCCATTTTCTTTTATTTATGCTGTTATCTCAATTTAAGCGTATCTTGTTAGTAGAAAATCCATAAATGTCTCTTTCAGGTGCCATCTTATCTGTGTTCGATGAATAAAGAAGAAACGTTCAACCTGCTTCCTCTTTAAGACATTTAATACTTCCACATAATTCATGCTGCCTTTGTTTCGCATGCATGGATGAGTTAGCATATAAAGACATCCGAAGAGACAGTATCTGCTGATCTGATTACGCCGCAGAGGGCACACAGCGAAACGTTTTCTGTTTCCTATCGTTGTGGAAGGAGTGAGCCGGGTTGTGTTGCAAGGCACAACTGGTGGCTCACAGTGAAGCGAATTGATTGCTAACCATCCCCCACAATCCTATTCTGCAGCCTTGATGCAGCATCGGTTCCCAGACGGAGTCACTTTGATGCATCCGCTCCACCTCGACCGTCCCATATGGCTAACAGGACGTGGAGGTCACAGGCTTAAATCTGAACCCTGTGCAGGGCAAAGACCACTAACCTGTCTGCAATTTTAAAGGGGCAGAATTATGGATTTTCCAGGAATTTTATACCATAATCAAGTAACTATTATACCTTGAGTTGTTAAAAAAAAGTGCTGTATTTATCAAATATTCAACTCAATTCAAAAACACTTAATTAATCCCACAGGGAAATTAAATGTTACTGTAGCTCATTCTTCAAAGATTCTTCAAAGAGTTATTGTAGACGCTGACGGCTGTTGGCAGGACAGATCTCCTGTAGCAGTCTGTATTACAACGAATCTGAAGAAGCCTCTGACTGAAGATACTTGTCTTATCAAGACAGTCTCATGAAGATATGTCTTCTTAAAATTTAAATTTTATATGACTTAAAACTCTTTTTATTGGGTTTTATTGAGAAGCTGCTCCTATAATGACGCACAGCTCCACCAGGCGCTTGCTAATTGCTGCTGGCTAGTCTGAAGGAGCTGAGAGGGGGAGAAGCTACGCCTCGAAGGCGTGGCTAGGTCCAAAGGTGCGTTTCACACAGCTGACTGGTTGCTATGTGAGATTAAAGGATTTCTCAAACATGTGTGAATAAATCAGAGGAACACTCCAAGTATATTTTTGATGAGTTAATAACTTTAGAACATGATACTGCCTCTTTTATTCCAGCAATAAGGGACAAAAATAAATCATAAAAAAGAGCAATTGATTTTCTTTTATTTGCACATGTTGTCAGGATGAGGCATCCATTAGCACGGATGAATGTCTTTGCCAAGTAAACATGGCCGCACCGTCTCTGATTCAGTCCCTGAACCGGTGCCAGCATGTTAAGACCTCCGACTGGAATCAGCAAATTCAAAGCTGCGCAGGGAAAACCTGCTGCGTTCCCGTCGTCTCCCAGGCTACACAGAGCTGGCAGGCGGACCAGCATCGCTGCAGGGAAGAAAACTCGCTACCAAATATCTACATGTGACTCAATGATATCTTAAATCTGAAGACAAAGAGCTATAGGATGGGATTTCACAGCGAAGTCCTTATTAGCGACGCAGACAAAACTGTCCGGGAACAGGCTGGCACGAGCAGAACGGTGGGAATGTGTCACTGCGGTTAGTCAGAACTTCAACAACCAGCTGGAGAAAAGGGCGGCAAAAAAAAGCAGCAGAAAATCTGGAGCCCATTTCTGTTGATCTCTAAGAAAAAGCCTTGAAATATTTCGCAGTTTACAAGTGGTGTTTACTTCTGAGCCGACACCCTCTGGAGCGCTGGCATCGAGCGCTCTTAGAAGAAAAAAATAAAACAAAATCAATCAAAGAAAGTCGAAATCCAACGACCAGCAGAGACTAATGGGCCTCAGGTGAGAAAAGAATATTTTTTATGACATGACTCCAGCTCTGCTGTTGGGCTTTGCTGCTTGGTTTAATATGGCCAAAGCCCACAATAACCTGTACTTACATTTCAACAACAACAACAACACCATCTGCTTGATCCAATAAAAAGGCAAGAAAAACAATCACGCAGGCTGAAACATCCACTGTAGATCCGTAGATGCTCTGCCAACATGTTAAAAAAAAAGGGAAACAGAAAGCTTTTATCAGGATTAAACTTCCTCTGCTGAGGTTTTCTTCTGGTTTTAGTTTTAGTACCATCAATCAGACGGGTTAGGAAGACGAATGTTTACACCAGCTTTACTTCTCAGTGCAGTGCAAAAGTATAAAACTGGCTGAAAAGGTTGAAAAGTTTTGCTTTTTTATTTAGTTCTGGACTTTGAATAGGACTTTTTTTTTTACACATGGAGATGCTTTATTCTGCACATTTTGACTGTTGATGTCAAAAACATCCTGTCAATCCCATCAATTTTTAAAACAAGAATGAATACATGTAATACATTGTCTTCTCCAGAGACAAAACCCAGAGAGAATAACTATGTATAAACAATAAAATTAAATTATGAACGATTCACCTGCTGTGGCGTCAACCACAGCAGGTGAATCCCAACTTCCTCCTGGTTCGCATGGACATGGATTGTTCACCAATTTATGTTTAATCAAATGTCAAATGATGATGATCCGCAGGGTAAATATCTGCCCTCTGCTGCCACACTGGTAACTGGCACCACTTCAAGTTTTGAAATCAGGGAATATTTCTCCAATTGAAGTGATCAGACAACAAACGGTTGTTCTCTAAAATCCTTTTCATTTTGTTTTATCACGTAAAATTTCTGTAAAAATACAGTTTTAGTATGAAAAAGTTTAAGGGGTGTGAATAATTTTGCAAGGTATTGTCCTTTTTGCACCCTTGTAGAAAAAAAACTACAGGAAATTATGCTGATAGTGATTAAATTCACTTCCTCTCCCGTCTTGTTCTGCTGCTAAATATAGGTTTCTGCCCCGTGTTCACCTTAGCGTTAGCACACACATTGTTGCAAACACTGGAAATGAGAGCAGTTGAGTGGATGGAGTATAATATTTTGAGATATTAGCAGAAAAAAAGAGAATAAAACATATGTGGGGACAGATATGATGGGATATGAAGCGAAGGAGATGAGAAATCACTTTGAAGAGCCCAGAGAAGCAGAGCGTTAAAATGTGAGTCCAGGAGAGAAAAGACTCAAATTAGGCAGCGAGAGGAGAATATGCGATATCCTTCCTCCCTACTGAGTCAAGCTGCATCCCACGCTTACACAGCCGTGCCCTGTGACTTTCAAAGAAGCCATTAATAATGCATCCTAAAGCTCACTTCATGCTTCACTGTAAACACGGGATGATTGGTGCAATGCTGGCGTGTTAACGGGCCACACACTCTCAGTCATCCAAACAAATCCTGGTACCTGAATCTAAACGCTTCGCAGCTCCGCAGCGTCGGCATTTCCTCACGTTTAATCAGATTTGTCTCATTAGCTTCAGAGTGAGCGGTCCTGACTATCGGGTTTTAAACGGACCCCTCCGACAGGCACATATCCATGACAACCTAATAAAGGCTCATCAAAGGTTCTGCTGGGCAGACCTGAGCTTGAAGCTGGGTCACACAAAGCGGGAACATAAAGGTTGCCACATCCGAGCCCAGAGTTGCTAGGGAGGGCAGCTTTGTGTCTCCGAACAGCTGTTGCAGGGAATTGGACCAATCAGACCCTGGAAACTGAACAAAGGAGCTCAAAGTGGTTTGATCTATGAACATTACAGAAAACAACAACATATCCAAGACGTTATCGCGATAAACGATGATATTGTTGTTTTGAAAACATTTTCAAGTAGGATAACGGGATAATATAATATAAGGAAGAAGATGTGCTAAAAGATAATATTATAATGATCATTTAACACTGGAGCCAAAAAACAGTTGAGACCAAAAGCAGCAGAGTGAAGATTTCTGTCATCCATCACACAAATGGAAATTATTGAGTTCGTTTTAATTTATCATGGGTTGGCCTGTCACAATAAATAACAAATCAATTAATCACATGATCAATTAAAATAAACTCAATCATTTTCACTTATCGTTTTTCTCTTTTTTCTCTCTTTCTACCAAAAACTGAATGATAAAAGTTTCCAGTCTGGTGCTTTGGTCTCAACTAGACGATTTATTGAAAAGTTATTTTGTTTCCTTCATTGTATTTCTTGTTTCTGTTGTTTTCTTTATTTATTTTGGATATTTCAAATGTCTTTTTACTAATGTTCATTAAAATTTTAAGTTTATTGACCCTTAAGAATGTGTTCTTGCATTATTATTCTATTATTATATTATCAATATTATCGTTTATTGTAATAAGTTCTGGGACAATTTATCGTCTAGAAAAACGTGTTATCATGACAGGCCTAATCATGAGATTAATTGATTTATTGCTTTCTGTGACAGGACTATAAAAAAACAAAATTCAACTGCAAAAGACGAATACAAATTCTGAGGTATTTTTGACATTTTCTATTAATAATCCCAGAAATTTGACAGTCTGGTAGACCAAAAGTGAAACATTTGTTACATATTCATCTGCTGTCCTAAACAAACAAACTGGAGTCGGAATAAAGTGGACTGAGCAGGGCTGGTGTGAATACCAATCAATTTAAAAGAGATCCATCAATTCTAATTAGAAGAGTGAAAAATTTACCCGAGAAGCGTCATAATTACAACAATGTTTCTTTCTTTGGACTGACCCGATATTAACTGTTGTGAATGAATATACATGAGCCTGAAGGTATAATTTGGAGTCTGTGTGGATTTAGAGACGTTTCATAATCACTTCAAACAAAAATCTATGCAAGTTCTCCAAAGAGAAACCTGAATTTAACACCACATTAAAGCTAATTGTGAGAGTATGCAAACTTCTGACTGGCTCTGTACATTTAAATAACAAAAACTTATTTTCCCTCTTTAATGTGGGTCTGCTGGTACGTATTAGAGACAAATGCATCAGAATGAAGAACCTGTGGATATGAAAGCTCTTTGAATGTGCAGCTCATTTAGCTTTCAGCTGCTGATACTATAAATGTGGCGAATAAATCAAAGGGAAACAGAGAATCACAGAAGCTATTAGGATTGAGAGATTGAGAGGGATCAGAAGCAGAACCGCAGCGACATGGAGAGCTAATTTAAGGGAAATGTGCTCAGAGTCTCCAAGAGCACATGAAGTATGAGCTGCTTATAAATATGATTTCTGCACTGCTTAGAGATATCTTTACTTTTTCACCCTTGAAGATGAGTAAAAAGCACAGAATCAATCAGGGCATTGTTTTTGTTTCACAAAGATTTATGAATATGCAATAATGTATTGTACCATTTGTTTCATTCTGTTAAAGTATTTTTTGGAAGACCTGCCATACACTGTAAAAAAAGAAAAAAATATCTCTAATTTATGGTAAAATACAGACATCTGTAGTTACCAGAATTTTACAGTACCGATAAAATTCTGGCAACCACAGATTTTTACCAAATAAATACGGTAATATCCGTTCGGTAAATATCTAATTTACAGTAAAATTTGTTAAAATTATGAGGTTGACAGAATTGTACAGTATTTTACCGTAAATTTGGGACTTTTTTTTAGTGCGACTTTGATGATATTTCCTGAAAAAAAAAAATCATATATATAAAATCAACAATTTTTGCAAAGTTATTGCTTTTGATTTCTCAAATTTAACAACGTACATAAAAGTGTTTTTCTGTGTTTGTCAGAATTCTACTGTAAATTAGAGACGTGACAAGTTAACATAACTGATACTTCAACAATTTTGGCAAAATTATTGATTTTGATTTCTCAAGCCTTTCAAAAAACATAGAAGTTTTTATCCACACATTTTTAAGACATAAATGGTCTCAAAGTTAAAGAAACGTTTTTTAAAGAATATTTTAGTGCCTAAGCTGAACAACCAGAATGATTTTTTTAAGAATTAAGCTTTATTATCTTTTTTATTGTCATGTTGGGGATGACACTTTACACCAAGCAGGTTTTTTATATATATTTTTTGTGACACGGTCAAAAAAAAAAACATAAATAAAAGAGATTTTTATTTTTTGGAGGAAAATTATCCAATTAGATTAACCAGAAGAGAAGAAGATTATTGGCAGGAGTAGCTCTGGGTTAATGGAGTCGAATTGAACTTGATGACTTTAGTTCCTCTGAGCCGTTACTTGATCCCGCGCAGCAGCTCTGACGACAACACGCCATCGTAAGTGACGAGAGACAAGCTTTGAATCCGCCTTATCTGGCCCGTATCGAAGTGAAAAGGCAACAGATCCGAGGCCCGGGCTGTTTCAGTTTCAGGGAGAGGTCCGTTAAAACGGAGCGGCTACAGACGCAGGATTTAAAATTCATCATGGCAGACCTGCGCTTTCAGGAAATGTCCTCAAACATTTTTTATGGGAAAACTGAAAGCTTTAAAGTAATAAGATCCCATTTCACTGCAAAAGAGAAAGTGCTCTTTAACTTTTGGAGGAGATTGACGGGTGATGGATGATGGCTGGCTGAAAGGATACTGAGCAGATGAATGGATGAATATAAAGTAACTTAAAGGAATGATGGACGGACGGACGGACGGATTAAAGCATTGATAAAATTCCTTGAATCCTTGAGTGAACGGACGGACAGAAGGACAGAACAGTCTGGAACATTAAACTCTCTTCTCTGTATTTCCCCACATTCCCATAGTTTTCCAGATTCTAGAAATTCTTCACACAGAAGATAAAGAACAACTTTCACCCCGACCTTGACGAGGGTCTGAGAAGATGAACCAACATTTCAATCATGAGCGTCGCATTAAACTCTGAATTCACCCCATCCAAGGCAGAGCCACAAAAGACTGAGAAAAGTGAAATTAGCATCAGAATAACAGAAACGCTCAGTTTTAATTAACTCCACGAAAAGAGCTGCAGCATTTTAGCAGCAATTTTCAACCTTTGTGGCAGGGTTTACTGACACTCGACTATTTTAACGTCACTCGCTGGTTTTTATAGATCAGGCTTGAAGCAGTGCTGGTCGGCAACGTAAAGAGTGTCTACAAACACCAGCTGCTGTTTACAGACAGCGTTTCTAAATTAGGCTGGCAGTATTAAGACATATGACTGCAGAGATGATGAGATCAATAGCATGATTTATGTAAATAAACTGAATGTCTGCACTGCTATAAGGAAAAGGATTCAGTTTAATCATTTCTAATTGATGTTTTATTAATGTGAAAATGACCTGTTCTGATTCTCTGGCTAAGGAACAACAAACCACCAAGAACGTTGGTCTAATATTGGTTAATGTGCTCTTGCTTTATTTTGCATATTTTATTTCATCCATTTGAATTTCTACGGTTTCTAAGTCCAGCCTCAGTGCTTAAAAAAACCCACCAATAAGTTTTGGCAATAAGTTTATGCCTTTTGGTGTCTGGAAAACGAGTCATATCAAAAACCTTCTTCTTTTCTGTTACCTAGCAGCCCCAACAAAGCCCCGCCCATTACCTAGCAACTCCAGCATGTATGGTTAGCTGGTTTTACCACTGTATGCACTGTACAATGGCTGCTGGAAAAGACAAGTGCTTTGTTGCTGACTTACCATCCAGAAACCACTTGCTACATTCTTATTGGTTGTGGAGGAGACTCCACTTTCCTTTTCAAAGATGTACGGTTGAATAATTGCGCATCTGTTTGCAGCCATTTTCACATGCGATTGTAAATCATTGAGTTGGGGACGTGGCCAGCAGCTTATTTGGATTTAAAGTGACAGCTCTTTCTGAAAGGAGCTAAAAATAGGCAGAACTGACCAGACTAAAATCTCATTATCTATAAATTATTTTGTGCAAAAAGCGTAATGAACACGTTTTATACAGCCTGTAGAGTGATCCTAACCTGTTTAGGGAAGCAGAATAGGTCATGTTTAAAGCTCCTCTTACCTCTCTGCAGAAGCTGACGATGTTCTCCCAGAGCTCCTTGGCTTCTCCCTCATCGTTCCGTCGACGAGCCTCCACATGCATGCTCTCCCTCCTCTTCAGGGGCTTCACCACCTTGCGCAGGGTGAGGTACTGCTGCGCTGTGTGGCACGCTGCACAGTTCTTGGCCTTGACGTCGTTGAGAAGCGTGCATGCAGGGCAGCTCCACTGTCCTGCTTTCTCCTGGAGGCCAGACGAGGTGGAGGCCGTCGAACCGGAGGAAGCGCCAGCAGCGGAAGGGAAGACCCGGGCCTGTTTTCGTGCTTTATGACCCGACGGGGTGGAGGACGGCGGACAAGAGCATGAAGCAGAGCCGCAGTGTGGACAACAACGTGCCAGAGGGGTCTGCTGCTCCTGAAAGCCGTGCAGTTTGGAAGAACCACAAGCTGAGCACTTGGGTGTGCCGGTGGGATTCCGCAGGGTGCACTTGGAGCAAGCCCAGGTGCTAAAGTCCGGACTGGATGGGCTAGCCGGGGTAAATCGTACCGTTTCACAACCTACCAGGTCGATGAGGTCAGCGCCGACCCTTGACGATCGGCAGCCCTCACACTTCGCTGAGCTAACAGCATTGGGCAAAGAGCAGCTAGGGCACTTCCAGGTGGGGTTAGCCGGAGCCAGCGGATGGTGCTGAGGGTCTTCTTCTTCCAAGATGCTGAGGCGCTTGCTGGGGTACGAAGGTTCTTGGGGTTGTGCGTGTTTGGGCTTGGCTGGCCGCTGCGGGCCCGGCTGCGGGGGCACGACGGCCGTGGACGGGGAGGTGGGGCTGGGACTGTTGGTTCCTTGGTTTTGCGGGCGGCCTGGTGGGGGAACCTCTCTCCGGCTGCGGGGCACAGGATTGTTCTGGAGGGAGGGGAATGTTGGATAAGGCGAAGAGAGACCCTGTGACGAAACTTGGGGAGATTCTTGAGGATCAGACGGAGTGGGCGTGTTGGACTCGTCTGTGAGGTCGATGACTAAGGGTGCTGATGGTGCTGGGTGAACGGGGAACCCGACAACAGGCGTACGGACTTCAGGTACTACCAGCGCCTCTGGGGGGATTTTAGGCAGAGACAGTTTTCTGGGTCCACCGCAGGCTGAGCATGATAGAGCCACTGGGGTGTTGTGGAGCGTACACCGGGCACAAGCCCAGCCGGGGTTCTGCATGTCATGGCCACTCACTTCTCCGTTGCTCTCCGAGCGGCGCAGTACGTCCTCTTTGACCGGATGCTGTCCATTGGGCTCAAGTAGTACCGTGGGGGTGACTGCGGGTGTCGGGGGCTCAGTTGGAGCAGATGGGAGGCCATTGGCAGTGACGGCTATGGTTGTGGTAGGAGGGGTGTTGGTGGCAGACGACGGGCCGAAGCCACAGACCGAGCAGGCTCCGGATCCCTGTGGGTTGTTGAGCGTACAGCGTGGGCAGGCCCAGCGTTGCTCCTCAGTGCTACTCAGCCGCAGGATCTGGTTCAGATCGGGTTTCTGGCGCGGCGCCTCGCAGATGGAGCAGCGGGGCGCCGCGCCTGCGTTCAGGAAGGTGCAGCGTCCACATGACCACTCGCTGCTACACACTGCTGCAGCCATGGAACCAGGAGAGTGGGAATGGCTGCAAACAAAAAAAAACAAAACACTCTGTTAGAACCTTTCTCATAAAAATAAAAGGTTTTTACATATTTGACTAAGCTAACGATGGTGAGCACAGTTTAACCAGAAGAAGCACCTTGTTAAAGTATTCATGTAATGTTTTTATCTTATACCCACTTTAGCGTATCCTTTAGGGCAGTGTTTCTCAAACTTTTTCAGGCCAAGGAAAATTCCCACAATAGCACAATATCTTAATATAGTAAAAATATTAGTCTCATAACTCATTGTCTTTGTTCCTCCGGATGTGACGATTGGAGCTGTTTTGTAAATCTGACTGGCCACGATAAAACCACGAGCATGTCGACTCAGGGCACTTTGAGTTATTTACAGTATAATTCTAAGCTTTCCAATCATATAAAACACATGGAAATCAAATAAGTTCTTTACTATAAGTGTTATGTGCACTAATAACATTTTAGGGCTATTTGTGATTTAGACTAGAGTTGCATTGGCAAAAAACAAACATTTTATTTCAGCCAGTAGATAGTCCAACATGAATAATTTTATTTCAGGTGTTAAGATGCAGTTAGTCAGCGTGGGGCGCAGCATGTGAACATGGTACGGTTTCCTCAGAAACTTTCCACCGGTATCGCCAGGCTTTCTTTTTAGCGACCCAATCGTAAGCCATTTTCCACTAATATCTTTAAACACAATCCTTTGGTAAGCTAATTGTAGAGTTGCAGTTTGAGCTAACGTCATGACAAATAAACGGTTGTTTACATGCAGTACCACATGGACCACTAGGGGCACCTGCGGCTCAACAGTGGTCCAGGAACCACAGTCTGACAAAGAATTGTCTTAGGGATATTTGACAAATCAAAACGGGTGAATTACTGTACTGTACCAACGATACAGACAGCTTTGTGGGATTTTAAACACTCTTTTTGGAATTTATTACCACAACGATAAATGTATCACGATAAATTATACATTTATCTAACTGATATTATGTAATATCAGTTTAACGAAAGGAGATGAAGAGTAAAGAGAGAAAATGTTTGTAGGAATATATCTGAAAACCAGCGAATAAATTCATCCTTCCAGGATCTGAGGTTGATCATCCTCAGGAAAAGGGAAACTGCAGGAGGAGCAGAGATGAAATTAGAAACGCAAAACAGGATAGGAGAGGCAAAGATTAGCCAGTGCAGAGGAAAAAAAAAAAAAATCAAATCTCCCTCCTGGGGGCGCAGAGGGCAGTAAATCCATATACAATGGCCACCTGATTAGAGCCAGAGAGACAGCACACGGAGAGGAGGAGCCAGAGGGGAGGAGAGCAGAGAAACGCTGCCTGCCTCTGAATATTAGAGCAGAAATGCCTGAGTCTCACTGACTGGGATTTATTAGAATAGGAAAAACACACAGGATCTCTTCCACTTAAAATTAACACTCTCTCTCTGCTCAGCGAAAGCTAATGCAGGGCAGAACGGATCAGCTTAAGGTCATGTCAGTTTCAGGCCCTCAGTGGTTTTCAATTGATGAGAGCACTGCAAGACTGACGTACTTTTATAAACATCCAACTGGGGAGGAATAAGTTGTTAAAGCCAGAAACTGTTAATTCGGTTAACAGTGATGCTGTTGCTGTGGACCGACTTGTATGGACACTGCAAAAAATACAAAATCTAACCTGTTTTTCTATGTGGTAAGCAGAATTGGGTAGGAACTAGTTACATTTATTCACATTTACTTGAGTAACTGTTTTACTGTTTACTTGAGCAATTTTATTTTGAAGTATCTCTACTCTTACTGGAGTAAAATGTCTGGATTTTCAACCCACTGAATGAAAAACAAACATGTTTTAGCCAGAAATTAACCAGACAGACAAACACTTGCAGTTTCTGTTAGTTTCATAAGTTCTTTTATTGAGAGAAACTGAATTGGAAACATTTTATTTTAGCTGATTTTGTTGTTTTTTTGTTAGCTATATGAATCATTGTCATTTTGGTTCTTAAAATACCAAAATTTCCACTTAACTTTATATTTTGGTCCGTCTGATGATGCAATTTTTAATTAAATGATTGATATTTTGATCAGTTACTCTGTACTTTTTACCAAATAGTTTTTTACTCTCACTTGAGTAGTTTTATTGTGAAGTATCTCTACTCTTACTAGAGCATAATTTTTGGGTACTCTTCCCGAATCTGGTTATTAGCGACGTACTTTTTCAACAATATTAATGAGTTATTGACTAAAACAAGCTCCTATATTTTGCTGAAAAGCTCCTTATGAGTTAGTCTTGTCTCATTTCAAGTGCACTAAGATATTTTCACCAGAAAGTGGACCAAAGGTATTCAGTAAGACTTTGTGTTTTTGCAGTGTGCGGTTCATTCTGCAGTCCATTCAATCTGGCTTATCGACGGCGGGTGGAGTCGGGCCCTTTGCAGGCCGAGCCGCACAGCTGGATACTTCCAACTCAGCGGGAGCGCCGTTCAAAAAACATCCCAGCCTCCAGGGAACGGACGGCTCTGGAGTGGGGGAAAAAAAGCTCGTAAATGCCACTGTCACTCAGGCCGCTCATGTGTGAACAGCAACTCAGAGACGGTAATATGGGAATTTACCCAAAGTGGAGCATGAGGTGCTAAGAGCGAGGATGCTGCAGTGCTTTTTCACGTTGATCCCAGAGGAGCAATGTTGCATCCCAAACTGACAGGAGCTGGAGGATGGGCTCAAATGTAGCAGCTCTTTGTTACGTTTTAGGAAGAAAATCAATCCAAGATCAAGACATCAGGGAAACCAACGTATACATACTATTCATAAAACATACTCATTTATTTCCATCATGTTCATCTTTGCTCCACGCTATCCTTCATTTTTGAAACAAAATAAAATCAACATTTTTCCTCTCATATCCAAAAAAGCTTTTGTATTATTATACAAAGTTTATACACACATCAATAATTACACAATAATCCAAGAGTACTTTTAAAATTAAGTTACTAAATTGTATAATAATCATTTGTTTTGCATAAATATGATAGCAGTAAGTGGGATCGAACATTTACAAAGGTCTACAAATAGACTGGATTATTTTTATTATTAGTGGTGTAATCGGACAATTTCCGTGAAAAAGACATCGGTAACCTAATATTGCTTCTATTTAGTTGATTTCACTTTAAAAAGGGTCACAGGATGCTGGGTGGTCGGCTGCACAAACAGACAAGGATAGAAACCAAGCTCGTCATTTTATTTGATAACTTTTAGTGAGGAACGATACGGTAGCGATGGACAGCAGCTGTAAAAAGTGTTTTACTTTGTAAATTTTGGTATCAAAATCAAAATAATAAATAAAGTCAACAGTTTTGTGACTCTTTCCTCCAGATCCACTGTGTTGAATCCTCATCGATTCACCAACACATGGTTGACTAAAGCAGCAGCTCCATGCTAACTATGAAGACACACGTTCACACCGTGTTTGGCTGTCTGACAGGCCAAACAGCCATGACGACAGCAGCAGCAGCAGCAGCAGCAGCAGCACAAAGCGTCGCCACCTCATGTCTGATGATGACAGCTTCTACCCTGTGGCCGTTTCCAAAACTGTCGGGCCACTTTCATCTCCAGCAAGAGAGAGAGAGAGCGAGCAAAGTCACAGCGTCAGCCATCCACGCAGAGACCGACTCAAGGCAAATGATCAGCTTCTTCTTCTTCTTCATGGAGAAACGCTGCTGCTTCTGCCTGCAGCTGATCTCACAGCTTTTAATCACACCAATCTGGCTCACACGCTTTTTAATAACTGGGTTAATCAAAGGCACCTCCAAATTAATGCGAGACCCACAAGGACGCACTCTGAAACCTCCTGGAAAAGGTTCACACTTAGGAATGGAGAGCAGTTTGTAAACAAAGTGGATGCACACGCAACTTGAGCTTACATTGTCACTGGTTGCCACGGTTGCCAGTTGTTGATCACATGACCTCAGCGATGCGAAAAAAATGTTTTGCAAAAAAAATAAAAAAATAATCTTTTACAAAACACGCTAATTTCTAAACGGCTGAAAAACCATATTGATATGCAAAAATGTTTTATGGAAAAAATTTTTGTTTTTCTATTGAAACAGTTGTGTTTTCATTAATGAAATGTTTTTATTTTATTTTTGTAATTCCAATTTGCACAATTGGAATTACAGTTTTGGTCATTTCTGCTGGTCATTGGGAATGCAGCTTGTGTGAACATCCAGCGTCTTTAGCAACGATCTTCTGCGGCTAAAGCTCGATTTGACACGTCAACTAAACGTGCGTATGTCAAGCAAACTAACTTCTTAGATAATGCCACATTGTGTCACTGTTGCCTGTAATTAAAAAAATAAAAAGAAACAGTGAGGTGAATCTGGATCCCTTCCCAGACGATAAGAAAAGAAGAGCGCAGTGGGTAGGAAGTGAACATAACTTCCAAAGGAGCTACATTTGTGCTCTCAACATTTCTTTCCAGAAGACTTTGTCATTTGTATGAGCAAAACTGACAAAGGATCTAACAAGTGATCATTACAAGCTAAAAATAAATGCCGGCAGTTTTTATCCACATAATCAATGACTATCAACTGGAAATCTGCCTTCCCTGGGATTATAGGCTATACAATCACATTCCTGTATATTCCTTAATTAAAACTAAACTGTAAGAAATAATCAGAAATGAGTGGAAATATATCAGTCTGTATGTAATTAATGTATTAGTTTCACTTTTTGACATGACTTTGTAATCTATTTGGATGTATGTGGCTGTTGTAAAGGATGGGCCACCTCAGCCTGTGATCCCTGGACCCCACTTACTGTAAAGGAATGTTTTCATTGTTCATGCTCCACTAACGTCCTTACAGCAGTGCGTACACACACACACACACACACACACACATGCATACACCTTTTGTCCTTGGCTGTGTGCTAAGTGGAGAGGCTCGAACTAAAAGTGCTCACTTCAGCTCATCGGTTCCTCGGTGTTGCAACCCGGGCAGGTGGCCAGGTGTCTCAGCGCAGAGAGGGAGGCGGAAAAGGCCAACCTCACCCCGACAAACCTAATCTTTCTGCACCGAACAGTTCGCTGCAGCTTCTGCTCCTGCTCTAAATTCACTTAAGGAGCGGTGTCATGCCTGGAGAATTCATTTCAAAGCTTCACACAGCGCCAGACGTCCTGAGATCCAGCAGATCATTTTAAAGGGCATGAGCTTAAGCTGTTCGTGGAAATGAGAAAACTTATGAAAGTTTTGGAGAAAAGTGGGTGAAATGTCTCTGAGGAAGCTGCTGGTGCCAGAGAAGAAAGAACACAAAAACTGCTGATAGTAATCGCTGACTGGTTCTACGTTTTGAACTCTGCTGAGAGACCGAGTCAGCCGAGTCCAGCCTCACTGCGAGACATTTGGCCTCTGTGCGACAGTCATTAGCAGAGCCATTCTGAGGCTGGCTCAGAGCCCAGGGCCTGTGGGAAAAGTGCAGTACCGTTCCTGGACAGAGGGGGCAGAGTTCCTCTCCTCCACACCCAAAAAACTGTATTTTTCTGTAGCTTATAATGACGAGGCTAATCTATTTTTATCAAATGCTGTGACTTGTACCTATTGAACAAAACAAATATAACTAAATAGAACTTTTTTAGTTGTTTAGAGGTGAATCTTGACGCAGGAAGGGGTAAAATAAAGTATCTGCAGCTGTATGATGATAGGTGAGGTTCACCTGGCTATAAATAATTTTCTGGTAACCCTTTATTTGAAGAAGTGTGTATAAGACTGACACAACAACCTGTCATGAGCATGAAAGAGTCTTCATGAATTTTTGACTGTTGTCATGAACTGTCATTTGGTAAATAATGCAAAGTTAACACTTTTAATTAACTTTTGGGGCAAGTTTTAATGGATCTTTGCATTAAAAGTGTCATTATTTATCGAATGACATTTTATGACAACAGCTGTAAACATTCATAAATACTCCATGATTGTGGCAGGTTGTTATATCATCATGATAGCGTCATATCAGTCTCATCAAATAAAGTATTTCCAATGTATTTATAAAATAATTACTTCCCTTTTAACAAACCAGTGAGATTATGTTTATTTTGTTTGGTAGTTCAGCATTGTGATATAATACGAAAATAAATGACTATAAAAACATGATTTTAACTCTTCACTATATATTTATTTAACTGTGTATTATTTTCAGAAGTACAACATATGTAAAATATATTAAAAGAAATAAATGTGCAATGCTACTCGACATGCTATTGGCTTGAGTTTGCAAAACAACCAATCCAGGTAAATCATTTATTTTTGTTGGTGCTGATTGGCTGAACACCCAGGAGCTTCTGCAGTAGAGCTAAGATGGTTTCTACTATGTGTTTTATTGTATAATTAGTGTTTTAACTATAAAAATATGCAGCAATTAGCATTTTTTACTAGCTTTGGGGCAGCTTTTTTGTCTCATCTCTGTCTTTACATCTGTAATTATTAATTGCTTGTCATATTTCTTTAATAAGGGTTTATAAATGGCGACATAAATGTTTGTCTGAATGAAAGCTTTTCAATAAACATTTGAATTCACAGATTTTAGCTATTCACAAGCGACAGTGTGGTTCTTAGCCTCTGTGACTGCCAAAGCTGCTCTATCTTCATATTTCACTGAATCCCATTGACTGTGTTTTTGATATTTATTAAGACTTTTTAACTTCCATCAGCATCCTGCAGGTAGATAATTATTATTGGAGTTCTGGGTTTACATTTTCTCACAAAAAAGTAGCAATAGTTCCAGAAAATCACTTTAAAATCAGATTTCAGAGGAGGTACAAACTGATGTGTGGCTGGTAGCCTTCCATGGAAGATGGCTCCATCTTATAGCCCAAACAAGTCGGGTACAAAATACTAAAATAAAGGAGCAAAGCAACCAAAACTCTGGGATTCATCCAGTCTAAAGATTCACCTCGTTATGTTCTCTTCGTCTGTTAAACAGCAGGCGAATATTCATACAAATATCATTTCTTCAATCTGAACACAGATGCTGCTGAGACTGAGTCAGTTTTTTTGTCTTTGGAGAAAAAAAAAGAAACTAATTTGGCAGCAATCACCAACAAACTGTGACTTCATGTTTGTACAAATAGAACTTGGAACGTTTCCCTCGAGCTAAAAGCCGCATTCTGCGGAGCGCGATAAATTACAAGCTAAACTGCAAAGTAAAAGGTGGATCAAAGCAGACTGGTGAGTGCATCATCATAAAAAGTTATGGCCTAATAAGGAGGAGGGCCTGTCTGCGCTTGTAGGACAGAGCTGACCCACACGGGACTGGACCCTACTGGACCTCAGGAAGTCAGCAATCAGGAACCGAGGGAAAGAACAAACATTTGATCCAGTGTGGAGCAAGTCAGCAAACAAATCAAACAGAAGAGTTTTACACAAATAAAGAAATAGATACAAAAACCTCAGCATCAAATTGAATCCCTTAATCTTACTCTGATTTTCTGCAGAGACCAACACTACACCTATTGCTGAGATATTATTTTATTCTCATGTCGGTGGAGCTGATATAAATAAAACTGGGGAAAAAAATAAGAGTACATTTATCTTTTTTGGCAACATAATTTCAGCTAATCAGCACAACTGTTCACACGTTGACACAGTTTGATGTTTCAACAGGTTGATGACCTAGTTGGGAAATAGATAAAGCAGAATAATTATAATTTTCAAAGAAAATAGATGCTCAACTTTTTTTTATGCAAGTTTACCTAAACTTTATCCACTCCATGAGGAATAGTCTCTGATTATTCAACCAGAATTCAGCCACAGTCTTTCCAGAAAGTAAAGTTAGCATTTATTATGATACATTTATTATTATGATAGGAATTTTGATTTATTGTGGTAAATTCCAATTAATGTTTTAAAAATCATTGTTCGTATTGTCAGGATTGAGATTTTTACTGCTTTCTCTACTGTTTGCTCAATAAGAGCGCCAATAAATATCAATAAATTTGAAAATATGATTAAACTGCAGTTAATGTACCAGTGGCACTACTGCCGCTGAGCTCCGTTAGCATGTAAAGAGCTTCCTGCACTCCGGCGGCAGACGGGTTTAGGCGCTTTGTGGATAAAAACTGTCAGCATGGCATTTGTTTTTAGCTCGTTAAGGTAACGATCACCTGTTGGAGCCTTTGTCAGTTTTGCTCGTAAATGTCTCAAAGTCTTCTGGAGAGAAATGTTGAGAGCACAAATGTTCCTCCTTCGGAAGTTGTGTTTGGATCCAGCTCTCTCCCACTGCACTTATTTTGTGTGGGAAGTGATCCAGATTTGCCTCACTGTTTATTTTTTTGTTTGCTTTTATATTTTAAATTATAGCCAACAGTGACAGCGTTGCATTATCTAAAATTACATCAGTCAAACGCAATATTGTAAATAGAAAAATTACAACATATTTAGGCCAACATGGTGGGACATCGCCCATGTCATCAGTGATGCGCCGGGTTCAGTTGTCTGCTTTCCAACAAACTAACAGAAACTGCCAAACGTTGCCTGGAAGTCTGTTGGCTGTTTCTGGCACACAGATGTTTGTGCTCTGATAGGGAGGAAATTGGGCAAGATTTGGGGTCACAAATTTATTTGATTTTTCTTCAGTTAAAAATGCAAAATAATTGAATCGTGAATTTGTTTTACTTTATTTGCTCAGCAACAACTTAAGGTGCAATTTTAATGAAAGGTCTTAAAACTTGCGTCAGAGTTGTACAGTTTCCTAACTTGTTGGTCAAAGTGTCATTATTTGTTTATTCCCAGCTGCCTTTCACAACAACAAATTTTGCTGGACGATAAATTGTCCCTGATGAACGATAATATTATTGCTCTGAGACCATTTTAAAGTTGATAATGTCATAATAATGAAAGTTTGGTCTTTTCAATACTAATTAACATTAAATCTTTTAAAGTAACACAACCAACAAAAACTATAAATAAAGATGGAAATAAAACTCCACACAACCAAATTCATAAATAAAATGGATTATGATGTTTAAATTTAAAAAAATGTA
The DNA here is from genome assembly GCA_903066825.1 of Alfaro cultratus. Lineage (NCBI taxonomy): Eukaryota > Metazoa > Chordata > Actinopteri > Cyprinodontiformes > Poeciliidae > Alfaro > Alfaro cultratus. The sequence goes on along the minus strand of CAEFZX010000360.1, from coordinate 41,387 downwards.
ATTAACACAACCCACAGTCCTCGGCGCGGCTGTCACAGGTTCGATTCCCGGCATGTCTTCCCCCTTCTCTGTCAAATAAAGGCAATAAAACCTTTTAAAAAATGTAATTAATCAAGCTCATCTTAATTTATCACATGATTAATTAATTAATTGCTTATTGTGACAAGTTTATTCCCAGCAGCAAAAATGTGAACTAGGTTTCACAATCCTGAACTGGATTTACCCCACTGTAAGTACTGGTTTGACTGGGTCTGTTTTTGACTAAAAATGGAATTAAAATGGAAAGAAAAACACTTGGTTTGAAACTAAAATGTTCTATAAATATAAATTTGTCATTACAAAGCTAATACAATTTTTTTTTGTGTCCATCTACATCAACTCCATTTAAACCATTTGTAAACTGCACTTAGGGCCACACAAAACTACTCCAAGGGCCACAAATGGCCCCCAGGCCACACTTTGGATACCCCTGGTTTACTCCTTGGTTCAAGTCAGATAGTATGTATTAATATATATTGGTCACACCTGATTATAACCAGTAAAACTCTGAAAAAAATGTACTTTTAGTCTGCAAAATACAGCATATTTATTACAGATTTGTGGTATTATTGAAATAAATCATTTTAAGCCTAAATAAAACCTGATAGGAGGCTATGTTACAGCCTTGTTACCTATAATTGTCTCGATTTGCTACCAGTTTTAAAAAACAGCTTAAGAGGGATTATTCAGCCCTTACATAAAGCTCAGACTGGATGAGTTCATTTAGAGGAAATGTCTCCAGATGTGACCTAATCACCTGTTTTATAGCTGCACATCTGCAGGTGATAGGAATGCAGAGAGTGAGGATTTTTAATCAGCTGCAGGTGTTTTAGCCTTCGTTTTCAGATGGCCTCGTTATTTCAGCTTGTTGTTCCACTAAAGGTTGATTTCAGTTGAAAAGTAAAGAACTTTAAATTAAAAACGAAACTCAGTTGGCACACATACTGCGGCTACAAGAAGCACAACTAAGCAGAAAATGGGAAAAATGGACTTTAAATGAAGAATGAGGACTGGATTGATAATTGATGAATATCTAAAAAATTACTTTCCATGGGCAGCTCTTTGTTCAGTTTTTTTGTTTTGTTATTGGGGAAATAAAACGAAACTCAGTGGTTAATGTTTCTTTAGGACAGACAATGAATATAAAACCCACTTCCTGTAAATGAACACAGAGCGTTATAACTTTATGACTATGGCGCAGCAAGGCATTCTGGGTAAATACAGCTCAAACAAACCTGCTGGTCCACCAGCAGCGAAGAAATGGCTCGTGGTTTTTTACCAACAGAGAAATCCTACAACTGCTAAAATCTGATGCCGTTTTGTTTGCATTTTGTGAAGAAGGAAGTGTCTTCTTCAGAGGTTTTCATGTTGCTTCCTTCGGTTGTTCTTGGTACAGCGCCCCCACAGGTGAGGAGGGGAAAAGGTTTTTCAAAAGGTTTGGCTAGTTTGACAGAGTGCAGTGTGAAAGTAACATCCTGTTGATTTCAGTAAATAAAACCTAAATTCTCTCAATATTTCATCCACCATTGTCCAAAGAAACCAGGAGAGGGAGAAAAGGCTCCAATGTACGTCAGGCCGTTATCAGCTGTCACCGTTTTGTTCAACAGAAACATTTCTGAACATTTTTTGTCTCAGCAAAGACATCTGAGCCTCCGTTATAATTGCAGAAGCTTTTACTACATAATATTTTGGTGTCACTCTCTCAATTTTATGTGTTATTGTACAAACAGACCAGCAACGAAAACAACACATCCCAACATGAGTCTAGAGCGATTTTGACGCACGTCTAGAGCAAAATGTGAAGCATCTGACTTCAAAGTTCACACAAGTCCAACTTGAAGCATCGGACACGTTTTTGACGTGCGAAACGCGTTTGGTGTGAACGCAGCATTAGTCCCGAACAAAACCGAGTATCAGCCTAAATGTCCTGAAACAATATGCCAAGCTTTGAACATGTCACAAAAGGTTCAAAACATGAAAAACTTATGGTCGTCCATCTCAGCTGACAGGTTGAAGCAACAATCAGAAGAGAAGCCAAAAGGTCCACAGTAACTCTGGAAGAGTTGCACAGATCCAGAGGGCAGGTGGGAAAATCTGTTGACAGCTGTTTGTGGACTGTTGTGGAAAGGTGGCAACGCAGTAGGGAACAAACAGAAGGAAGACTATAGCTGGTCATTTTGCCCTACATGCAGAATGCTAGGTACTGTGAAAAAACACTGCATGTTACCCAACTCACACCATAACCAGAGAAAAAACGGGGCAGCAGCGCCATGCTGGGGGGAAGCTTTTCTTCAACAGGGACAAGGAAGTGGGTCACAGTTGGTGGGAAGATGGTTAGAGCTAATATAAGGGCTTACTCTAAACCTTACAGCATGATAAAAGAGATAGCAGTTTTTATTACTTGTAAAAAGTAAAAAAAAAGATGTAAAAAAATCTATTATTTTCCTTCGACTTTGCAATGCAGAGCTAATTAAACACATTAGAGTTTGTGGCTGTAGTGTGATAAAACAAAGGGTATGAATACTTTTGCAAGCACTGTGTAAAGATTTATTGTAGCACCCTTTAATGTGTGAAGCCTGTCTGGGGGCAACCTTTTCCTTTAATAATTTACTCCCACCAAACATCGATCCGTCTCTTTAAGAGGATCTGGACTGTTTGAGTCACAGAAATGAGTTTTACCTTCCAAGGCGTCTTTCCAATCCTGCAGGTAATAAGTTGCGGGCTGATATGAGTCATTAATCAGCCGCTAATAGTCCAGAATGATATGCAAAAATAATAAAAAAAGTTGGGAACGGAGCCACTAACTGCTGCTTATCTGGAGGGAGTGTCTAGAGCCAAGACTTAAGCAGCAGACAAAGAGCTCCTATAATGACACACTGAAACTTGGTGATGTGATACAAAAGGATTGATGACAGCGACGCCTTAGTCACAAGGGACGGCCCAAAGATAACTGGGGAAGCTTTAATAACGTGATGAGCAGTCAAACCTCGGAGAAAGAATTTAATGGTGCAGGGACAGCGGGATGAAAAGTCCAACGTTACAAGAGCTCTTTTGAAGGAGTAGCTTTAGGCAAAGACATCAGTCCTCCATAACATGGTTGATGCTACGCACCAAGACGGCTGTAGAAAACTGAACAAGCATTTCTCTGTTACCAAAATAGAACATTAAAAGGATGCTGCAGGAGCCACTTATTCCCAGGGAATGCTCATCTCATTTATTAGGATAATATCAGATTATTTAATAGCAAGGTGTAAAGGTTAGCAAGAGATTCTCATTATTCTCAAATAACAAAATAACTGATTTTATAATGGCGTTATTAACGTTTATTGTTATTGATGAATAGAATTTAGCCCAAAATAAAACAAACACCCAGTAAATTCAGCAGCAGCTTTCCAAATATTTAGGTATGCAGAATGTATTTTATGTTTTCTGTACTAAATAAAAGTAGATAAAACTTTGGATCACAGCTCAGGACCTGTAATCCTGAAGACGAGGCGCTCTGTTTGGTCTCACATCACTATGAATACCTTAGGAAATATTCTATCTTATTTGATGACTGTTGTGAATATTGTGGCATTCTATGAACAAAAGAGGAAATGAATCCAGTTTTTGTTTTTCTGTTTTTATTCTCAAAAATGACAGCGGCTGCATTGTACCACAACAAAGGGAAAAAATAAGGCCGGAAAACAGGCAAACGACAACACGAAACTGTCTTCTCACTCTGTGGGCACAATCGTTGCCATGGCAACTGACTTACAACAGCGCTCCGCTAACCGAACAAAATAGTACAGATTATTATTGTTATCTATCAGGAACGTCAGCATCAAAAAACATGCAAACGTTTCCCTCACAAAGAACAACGCAACGTAAACATTCAGTTAGTCACGGTGTTTTCAGGCTTGATGTTTATTTTGCGATTGCAACATGTTTGGTGATAAATGACTACATGTCAGACATCAGGTGTGTGTGTCGCCTTATTTTAATGTTAAATGGACGGAAACACACCGAATTACAGAGCACATGTACATGTTAAGGTTGTCAAAGTCAAGCTAGCGTAGCTGACCTACTTCCCACTTCCTCGCTATTCAGAAAACGCCTCTGAATGCAGAGACGTTGCGGCTCTATTTGAGGTTATCTTTATGTGATTTTCTGGAAATGTGTACACTGGCTGTGTACAGCAACAAGTGGGGGGTGGGCAGGCCTTAAAATATCTTGATGCCGGCCATCCCCACTACTGCTCCACTTCATATTACACCGCCTAATATCAGGCTTCCTGATATTAGCCGTTAACAACTAAGAGCAATAAATGTTTCTCTTTAACTAGAGGCCTGGAAAAGGAAATAAATGGAGTTCTGTTCAGAGAGACTGTGAAGCATCTGACCCCTGGCTTTGCCCTCAGTGAATATTTCAGGAGCAGAGCTCATTTTTGATATGTGAATCTGTCAGCGGTGGAGACAGCTTTAGACGTTTGAATCTTTAAACAGGAAGCTGTCTGACTGGGCTTCAGCTGGCGTTAGCAGCAAGAAGAAGCAACGCAGCCAGAGACGAGGAAGAGGATGACAGCGTTGTCGTCGGCTCCGGCTCTAATAATATAAAGTTCCTGGAGGCTTTTGAATCTGAGGAGTCTGACAGAAAACTACCATCAGCCAAACAGATGCCTCTCAAATCGACACAAAGTAAAGATTTATTCACTGCTGATGAGCAGATAACCCCTGAACACAGAGCAGTGAAAGGGGTTTGAAACAAGCTTTCCGGACTGAACCGGACCTCCTAAGTAAAAGTTTGCAGGAATTTTGACAAACCAGTGTCTGCAGATGTGCAGGTTGCCAGCAGTTTCCGCTTTTTGCCTCAGACTGCCAGGTTTGCCATGTGCGGTCTGGTCTGGGGCCTGATGGAATTGGGTTACTGAGCATATGCTGGAGATTTCCATGGCAACAAGAATGGGGAAATCTGGAATCATGTCAGAGGCAGTGCCAACAGGATAGTTTCTTCTTTTTCACGCTGCATAACTGCTCTGTTTTCCAAATACAGACACACTTTAAGACAACTGCTGCTAGCCAAATCTATTCTGGAGACGATCGGGCTGTCCCGACTAGAACCCGTCTTCATCAGGCAGGCCATCGCAAAGGAGGACGTGCTGAAACAATTTCGACAGAAACACCGCCAGCGACCACGCTTGTTGAGCCCAAGTGGACCGGTTTCAATCCAATTAAACCGAGGAGAGCCGGTGAATGGAGCGGCGATAAACTGCGACATTCATCACACCGGGACAGAGGAGGCACCGAGGATCGGCTCCGGAAAGACTCTAGAGCCTCAAGGACATCGGCAGTGAAAGACGCTAGCTGGTAGTTGCTGAAGTAAAGTGAATCAAAGCAGCATTGTTCCCCGAACAATGCGCAGAACTACACTGTGTAGCTTCAATTAAAACACAAGCCAAAGCTAAAAAACACTGGAGCTCTGTGTAATAAGTTGGCTTTCCTCAGGAGTAAACACTCCCTCCACCCCAAAAAAAAAAATCAAAATATGAAAAACACCCCAAGGACTAGACAGCCAATGCAATCTAGGGTTGGAAAAGCATAAGAGGAAAAAAAAAAGTTGGGCGAGAAAATGTTTTATGGAACAATTTATTAGAGAAGAAACTGGAAGAGAGCAGCTGAAAATAAGCCGGGCTCGTAGTGTTCTGTTGTTTCTATATTTCATGCTCTGTCACAGCTCAGCAAAGCTTGCCTAACGTGGTTAGGATCACACAGCGGTGTGTAAACGACAGAGAGGCAGAGTGGGGCGACTGGAGGAAACATGGCCAGAGCCCTACTGCATCCAATACTGTACATGATGCATGTGTGGGTGTCCAAACTTTCTGTCATGTGGGCCAAAAATTTGGAAAGATTACAATAAAATCAAGCAATTACATTTGTTTTGTTGTTTTTTGTTTTGTTGTTGTCCCTTGTGGGGTTGGGAGGTGCTGGTGCCTCTCCAGCTATCGTTTTGGGCGAGAGGCGGGGTCACCTGAACAGGTCGCCAGTCTGTCGAAGGGTAACAGAGACAGACAGGACAAACAACCATGCAGTCGCTCACTCACACCTACGGAGAATTTAGAGAGACTAATTAACCTGACAGTCATGTTTTTGGACTGTGGGTGGAAGCCGGAGTACCCAGAGAGAACCCACCATGCACAGGGAGAACATGCAAACTCCATGCGCATGGTGGGTCGGGAATCAAACCCAGGACCTTCTTGCTGCGAGGCAACAGTGCCACCAACTGCGCCACTGTTATGTGTATTATGTTGGTAATAATTTTATCCTGATTAAAAATAAAAACTTTGCATCTACACCTGTGATGGGCGGGACAAATTTGTATTGGGGCCACAGAAAATCACTCCAAGGGCCACAAATGCTCCATTTTTCAAACATGCTTAATGTACATGTGTACGCTGATGTGCTGAGTGGATTCAGAGTGCAGTTTGATTGCTGACAGGTAGTGGAGTCTGGCCAACAAAAAAAAGACGATGATTGAATGATGCAAAGGCAGTCTGACGGCAGGAGCATCCGTTTCATTCATAAATCCAGCTGTGGTTGATGGATCTGTGCTTAAACTCAGAGCAAATACAACAAGACCTGCCTGGATGGATTTTTAAAAAAATCTTCCCGACCACAACAGGACGGCCTTTACTGTTAAATGTAGAGCAACCCACAAGGCAAGCATTGACAGCAGGAATCAGGAAAGATGAAAGCCCAACTGGAGACGGATGCTGAATAAATAATGACATCCATTGTGGGGAAATGTGATCGGGCTCTCTGAAAATCAATAACTAACAACCAGACCATGATGCCCTGAGTGACTCAGCAACAACTTCAATTCACTTCAGGCGGTCGATATAAACTGCCTGCTCTCGTTCTGGGAGACGGGACCAAAAAAAGCAAACGAAATAATAAATAAAAACCAGGAAACGCTTCTAAACAAATCTCTGTGAGGGTGGTCCAGAAGATCTCATTTTCCTCCAATTCCTATTGGAGGAAAATGAGTGCAAAGCGCCGTTTGAGCTGCGAGCTGCACATTCAAAGCTTTCCTCTCTTTCAGTATGTTGACTGGGATTCAGGAAGCAGCGACTGGAACGGCGGATTAGTGCCATACGGTACTTCTTGTTGAAACAGCAAATCTTTTAATGCAGTAAAACTCAGAAATCCAGTCAATCGGAACGCAACGTCTCTCCAACAAATAGTGTGGCTACTTAAAGACGCATCGGCCAGTCAATCAGCTGCCAAGTTTGTTCGTAGAAAAAGTTAGAAACTTTTAACCACAACACAGATGACACTGCAGGTTCATTTGATTGTGAATATACATGAATATTATGTCTTTTCCATAATGTACTTATAGTGGTGGTCTGTAAAGTATGGCTCACCACCCAGGGTGGCATTGTGTTAAGGGTTCCTGTATATCAGGGCTGTCCAAACTTTTTGCCATGTGGGACAAAACTGTAGACTGAAAACAAACAACGACCTAATATCAAGCAAATAATATTTACTGTAGATCCAAAACATGAGGGATTTTTGCGATGGTGTATCAGGCCCATTGTAGATAGAAATAAAATCGTACATTTTTGATAAAAACTCTGAAATTTTGCGATTAGTCTCAGAAATTTACAAGAAAACTTGTAAATTTCCTGAAAGAAAATTTTCAACATTTGAAATGTGCACTTTTTTGTAGAAGATGTATTATATTAATCTAAAAATTTGATTTTTTTTCTAGAAAATGTTTTGAGGCATGTAGTTTTCAGTTTCTTCTGGGTTTGATCGAATACATTTATTTTCAGTAATAAGAACAGGACTTTGGTCACTTTCTTTCAAAACACTTGCAAGTTTAAAAAAGAATAAAAGCTGATTTGGGATTTGAATTTATTTGGAAAACATGTTTTTCCCATTTAGTGCATTAACTCCTTTTCGGAAAAGCCAAATATCACCTTAAGTGAGAATAAAAACATTTTTGCGAAATTTGATTTATTTATTTCAAACAGGTTTTTTAAAAACAAGAAAAAGAAAGCAATCAGTAGGACAAAGGAAGTGTGTGCACACACAAACGTAAACAAAATAATTTGTTTACCACTACCAGGCGTAGAAAAAAGTGAACACTTATTTAATCCTACCCCTAATCTCAATTTAATTAAATATATTACTTACTGACTCAATAATTATCAAGAATTTGTAATTAAGACCAAGTTATAATATCCATTTAAATGTTCTGGGCCAAAGAGCCAACAAATAAATGATAGTACAATGAGAAACTGACACATAACAGACAAGAAAATCTACAGATAATGATAATGGTAATAATGACAGTTGTAAATAACAACTGGATAAGCCACATCTGAATAATTACCAACTTCTTGCCAATGTCCACCTATAAATTCATCTTTTGAGAAAGTTATTTAAAATTTTGCCATTTCCACCAATCTTTTCTAATAAGATACTTCAAAAAAGTTGATGGAAACATTGCTACCATTTCTCAGCATCTGGACAAACGCAGATTAAAGAGATGTGTCAAACGTGGTCTGGATTATTTAGAGATGGACGTGTTTTCATTCATACTTTAACTACCAGTTTGTTAGTACAATAGAAAAACTGCATTAAAGCAGCTCAAAAAGTCAGACAAAAAGACTATCATCAAACTCATTTTCAAATTAGTCCTGGTTTGTTGTTTTTGGTTGTACATTGTTTTTACTGAGCTCTCAGAGGTTAGATCTATCTGTACAGGCAATCTACTAAAAACCTCCTAAATCGTTGCGAACATCATCTAGCTGAGCCGTAGAAGGAGGCAGGATTTTGCTTTCATTAATCCAGCTTAGCCAGATTTTGGGTGCATCATGGCCAAACATCAAAATGAAGGCTTTGATTAGATAAGCTCTGGTGAACCAGTGGGTGGGATCCATGGCAAGGGGAGTTACTGAATCCTTCACTCAGAGGCTTTGGTCAAAAAGCATTTTTCAAATGAATGGTGGAGACAAAATATTCCACTTTGCACCATAAGGTGTCCAAGAAGTCGAGGGAAGATACCTCAAAGAAGTTTATATTCTTTGTATCTCTAGCAGACCCGGTTGGGCCAGAGTGCACTCAATAATGCCTTTCTATTAAAAATGTGTGCAAATCTTTGTCTATACAATGGTGAGAAAACCCGATTGCAGTCTTTACATTAATTAAGAACTTAAAATCATGAGAATAAGGTTGTTCACGTCATTAAAAATCCTGGCAGCGACAGATGCACACAGTTAAATAAGATATAGTCACAACTCAATCATGGTGCTAGAGCTTATTATCTATCAGCTATCAGAGGACACATCTGCGTCTCATTCAGGAGTTGGAGCGACAAGACCCACCTACTTGGGATTTTGCAGAAGAGCTGGATTCAACATGTCAGAATAACAAACAACTTTTTATGAACTGTGTGATGCTGTGAGAGCTCTGGTGAAGCTGCACTTTGTCCGAAGGGGGGAAAAAAAAAAAGAATGAATAAAAAACAGTCATCCTCCTACTACTTCTGGTCGACTTCAGTAACTCGTGTTGATCATGTGACTCGTCTTTGCTCTCCAGAAACCCGCCCACTCCGCCATGACAGACAAAACAACCAATCTGCTTCTAACAGACATCTGTAACCTAATATCACTTCTATATAGATGATTCAACTTTAAAGTGGTTATAGGATGCACAAACAGACAAGGATAAAAACCAAACTTATCATTTTATTTGATAAATTTTAATGAGGAAAGCAGCCGTCAGCCTCGGATCTGCAGCAAACACTTTTTACAAGGTATAGATTAACATTCATATACTTTATAAGTAAGTTTGATTAGAAAGATATCAAATATTGCTTTATGGAGAAGGTACTGTTTAACCATTGGTAACCATGGAGACAATACGATACCATCATGTAGCCTAGCATGTATGGGAAAACTGGTTAGCATCTCGTCTTTTGTACGTTTTTAAGTTTTCTCTGGTGTAAAGGGAAACTCTGTGTATGACGTAGTGATATAAATCATGTGGTGTGAATTCAGGTAAAGTCAGTAATTTGATCAACAGTCAGGAGGTTCGGGTCGGTTTCTAAGCTAGCTGTTTCTAAGCTAGCTGTTTACAACTTTTGTAAATCCCGCCGTCTATGAGCCCAAACCAGGTGTGTTACGTTCAAAGACAAATTATCTGAACTGGAACCAGAAGAAACCATGAATAAACTGACAAAAACAACTGAGGAAAACAATTTCAGTCGCTCTGTTCAATACTCCGTCCCTCACTTCCGACCTCCATCATGGCGCCTGAACGATTGAGTGACGTAGCTGCAAAAGGTCAATATGGCTCAACAGCCACTTCAAACTTTTTAAATCCTAAAGTAAATTCTGGAAATTTATTTTCGTAATTTCAAATTGCGCAGTTTTCTGGTTTATTTTATAGTTCTTACCTGCGCTCTCGGTGAGGCACAGGCTGTTGGTGCTGCCGTGTGATGAAGGTGGTTCCCCACACCGGACTGCTGTGGCTGTTCCTGAGCCAGCCCACAGGGGGCGACGACGGGTAGGAGGTACTGCCAAAGCCATGGTCCGACTCGGTCTCTGCAGCGAGAGACGAGGCCGAGCTCCCCATCTCCACAGATTTGGGTAAAATAGACCCCGCTTTCTTCCTGATACCTGTTCGCTTCTGTTTCCCCTGCAACACAGAAATTGACGAGGGATCCAGATCTGAAGCAGGTGGAGCAAACCAGCAGATATCCTCCTCGGCTCAGGTACTGACGGGCTGCTCACAAATGTTGGTGAGCTGCAGGTAGACGATCCAAAGCCGGCTGCATTTCCCAGAGTTCAAGCGAAAAGTTCTGAATAGTGGGAGCATTTTTACTGATTCCAGAGGTTGAAATGCAGTTTTTCTGATGCAAAGCCTTGCAATTCTCTCCTTGCATCTTTTAGGCTTGCGACATTCTGCAGCAAATCTTGTACATAGCATATGATAAGTCCTTGGAAGCGCTTCCTGACTTCTCTATTAGACATGCTCAGAAAATCAGCGTTAAACACCTGAAATATGTAGGTACATAAATCTGTTTGTTGAGTTTTAACACGACATACATTTAAAGCGATTGAAAGTTAGAAGTGAAAGTAGCCTGAAGGATTATTTACAACAGGGAAGCTGGAGGAAATTAATGCACTGGATTTCAAGGGAGGGGTTTTGGCAAAACAACAAGTATGCAAATATCCCAGTCTCCCCTTTCAGTCATCCCGGCAGAGGAACAGCTGTTGTGGAGATTTAAAAGCAACAAATCAGCTGCATTTCTCTGAAGGAGAACATGTAACATCACAAATATTTAAAGTGGGGATTCCTTCTTGGGCTAAAATAAATCAGGGAGTCAAAAAGTTCTTTGCACCTCAAGAGTTATCCAACAAACTGCCCGGGAGGTTGAGCTCGAGTGGGTGCTGGGTGTCACGCTGCGGTCCTCTGCCAGCTCAACAGCGGGGATTTGATCCTGGTCTTCCTGTCTGAGAGCCGCAGCTTAATGTCTGTCTGATCCCGCAGCCAGGAGCCCGGCCGGTCCAGTTCCTGCAGGCTGGCTCGGGTTGATCTGGACCCGTCTGCCCGTCATTGCGAGTCTCTACGAGCCGCGCGTCTTTCCGGCGAAACTGTCACGGAAGACAAACTTCACAGTGTGCATTTGGATGGAGGGATGATGGGGCAGAAGACAATGTATCGACCGGTAATTAGGTGATCAGGAAAGCAGCGCGCCTGTCCACTTTAGCCTTATAATTAACAGCAGTGTTGCTGGTTTTCCGTTCTGCGCCTGCGTCCACGTACCACAGATATACAGATCCCAGAGAAAACCTCTTATCTTCTGCCGGCTTCATTCCTGTCTGCGGGTTTCTCATATTCGCAAGCCGAGCCTTGCTGTCTTAGATTCGGATTCGTGCTCGTTCCCGTCCCGGTTGCTCATCGCTCCGTCCCATAATAACGTCCGAACATCTTAGTCTGCCTTTCTCCAATTCCACATTTCCTCCATCATTTTTAATTCTCCCTCACTGGTAGCAGCCTGAGCGCAGTGGACTAGGATGCAATCTCCTCCAGAGGATTACTGGAGTGTCAGCAGAGCGCATGCGCACTGGCCTTTGCCAGCAGAGAAAAGCTGCGGGGCTGCGTTCAAGAGATTTAAATAAAAGCTGAACGCCGAGCCAGAGCCTGATGTGAATGGGATCCCAGAGTGGTGACTCCCAACAGGCTGCAGCTCAGAGACGGTCCAGACCTGAACGGGCCGTGGGCAGAATCTGATCAGGGGAACCAATTCCAGCGTCACTCATCGCTGCAGCAACCTCTGTTAAATTGTGTTAAACTTCATGGTTTATTTATAAATGTTTTGTTTGACCCTTGAAACTGCAGTGTGTACTCTTTATTTATTTTTTTTAAAGTTTGTTTTTTTATCATATTTGTGACAGTATAAGACAGTAGCATTAATGCACTTTTAAACATTTAAATTTCAGACTTTAAGACCTTTTTAAGACCATTATGAATGAAATTTAAGACCTGTAACCTGATAGAAACATACAAAAAAATAGAAAAATTATTTGTGTGTGTTGACAACAGAAGTTAGCTTATATGCAACCGTTGGCACCTTGACTCTTTCACATAACACTAAAGTCTCGCAAGATACGTTAGTGTTATATATGAGATTAAATATTCCTGCCACAACAAAATCCAAGAGCTGTGGATAACGCATTTAAGGGCAAGTAATTTCATTAAGACATTTTAAGGCCTTCATTTTAGATATGTGAATTTAAGATATTTTTTTTTAAAATCAATTTCCTTTAAAAATTATGTAACTACAAAAAGAAAAATTAAACAAAAATCTAGTGGGAGCTGTAATAATTGTATACAACTTACAAATTATTAGAATTTTATCATTTAATTTATTTACATATTGAAATCAGTTAAATAGGGATTGATTATACATGGGTACTAAAATCAATATTGGCCAAAATCTTTTTTTTTTTTTTTGGACATATCAGATTGATTTGTAAAACTCGGTCGATTTTAAAAACTGATATTTTATTTCCGTCTTGTTGTTTGTGGAATGTGATTAGTCATGTGCTGCACCACAGATTTGTGAGTGTGGTTGTTTATTGTTTGTTTTCCATGCTGTCAAAAATGTAGTGAAATACAATAACAATAAATATTGGGTTTTGGCCACAAGAACAATATTGACCCAACTTTTCGTTTCAGTGCATCCACAGATAAATGCAGATAAAATGGGATAAAGTGATTTTATCGACTGGCACATTAGGTAAAGACTTATTAAGGGAAGAAGTAAAAGTCCAACTTCATAAAGTGCTTCCAGCTAATAATAAGGAACAAAAGCATAATGCGGTTTGTCTGTGGCTCATAAGGAGCCCAGGGTTGTTGTCTCTTCAGCTGCTCATCATGCATGGAGCTTCAGCTGCTGGCTGCGCTGCAGGGCTTCACAAAAAACCAAGTCTTCCTTCATCACTGCCCGAGTAAAACCAGCGCACTTTAATAATCCCACTTATCTGACAGTAAAGAAGATATTCTGATGAAGTAGATTAAAAATATATAAATGAGAATAATAAAAAGTCTAGACAAGTTAGTTTTTTTCCCTTTGACTTTAGGCCTGGGTCAATATGAGACCAAAAAATAAATGAATAAATAAAGAAAAAAATTAAATAAAAATACATATAATTAAAAAATATATGACGCTACATTTTAATAAAATATTTCTTTATAGTGTTTATATTTTTATAATAGATCATAAAAAAAAAAAACTGATTATTTTTTAAAAAGTACACCTACTTTTTTAAAGTAGATTTTAAAAGTCTACTTTCAAAATAAATTTAAAAAATCTGAAATTTTTAAACAAATTTATATTTTTACTTTTCTAATTTTTTAAAGTAGATTTTAAAAAAATCTACTTATTTTTTAATGTAATGTAACGGAGTCAACCGTCTTGAAGCAAGAGAAAAATGGATGGATGGATGGATGGATGATGGATGGATGGATGATGGATGGATGGATGGATGATGGATGGATGATGGATGGATGATGGATGGATGATGGATGGATGGATGATGGATGGATGATGGATGGATGATGGATGGATGGATGGATGATGGATGGATGGATGATGGATGGATGGATGATGGATGGATGGATGATGGATGGATGGATTTTTAAGAACATTTCTGCTCTGTTCGTTTTATTCTTTTCATCTTTTATGTTTCTACTTAGTATCTTAAGCGGTTCCTGATTTGTTATATTTCATAAAAAGGTCAAAGTTCAATAATGTGAGAAAAGCACAATTTTCTGTTTATTCTGTCAATATTTAAAACAGCTGACACAAACTAATGCTACATTTTTTTAATTCAGCATATTATGAAAAAACTTAGCCCTTTATGTTATGGAGAGATGGTCAACCGTCTTAAAACAAGAGAAAATTCTGGTTTTTAAGAAAATTACTGCATGATCCATAATAGCAATCAACTTTATATATCGATAACTTCCCACCCTAATGTCATTAATTGAATTTTCATTAAACGAGCAGCAGCTTAGTTTGCTTCTGCTTTGAGCCGGCTCTGCCTCAGCGGTGGCAGGTGCAGCGAAGGGTTAAACGGAGGACAGTGCAGACACTCATCACTGCTCGACTGTCGCTGCACATTACTGAGAGAAACCGTCAAACTTTTCCTGTCCTCCGCTCTCTTACACTTCAAGTGTCTTTCTTGGCCTCATTTCTTCGACAAACGCGGCGCTCAGCAGCAAATCGAGCGCGTAATGCACAGCCATATTCATATCACAAGAACTCACCAAACCACACGCTTTTCTATGCATCTTTTGTGAGTCAACAAATGAGTAACCAGTGCTGCTTATTTTGCATAAATAGGTGCTGCAGGAGTATCACCCATACGAACTGCTAAATCATTGTGTGGAGACTCAAACTGGTTTGTCTGGTCTAAAACTACTTCTGGGAATCCCAGAGAACAAGCTTACGTACGGAGAAATACAATGAATAATCTAAAGAGTTGAGAACAGTGTTGACTGTGATCACAGCACATAATGAACTCATTTTAAGTTGTATACAAAAGTGGTTCAAAATGTAAGTAGCTACAAGTTAAGAGAGAAGGATTTATTTGAAAAAAAACTAAAGGTCATGACGAATTTTAAAACAATTGTACTTCAATTGGAAGGAATCATTTGCTGAGAAAATGCAATGTTTTCTTTTATGAGTTTGTCTACAGACTCAGCTGGGATTCATTGGAGATACTTTTTTAGAAAAATATACAGAAAACATTCTTCTGCTTTGATTTTGATGGATAACAAAGTGAAGATACACATTTTTCAGTCTACAATTACAGGAATTTAGATATTTCTTATCTATTTCCCTACTAGTTTGGTCTTGTGTTGTTGTTTTTTTTTTCCTTTTTTGACTTGTGTAAGTAATGGTTAAAAATGACTGAAGAGTAAATAAATAAAACTAATAAATTAAGAACAGGTTGCAACACTGTGAGGCTGCCAAGATGAGTATCACTGTAGGCAAATTCTTTCTATCCCTTTAACAAACAACACAACTTACGCAACAGTATTCTCAGAAATTCTCAATCAAACTCATAATCAGCAGAATTCAAAAATACTTCCTTTACTGAATCAGCTGCATGCACAGTTTGTGGGATTAAACATGGCGGGAAGGAAAAAATAAAGTAAAGTTAAGCGTCTGCAGCCCTTTGTCACAGGGACGCACCTGTCTGAGAAGCACCTGTCCCCCCGGAAGAGCCGGAGATGCAGCAGCTGACACAGCCGGTGTCAGAGGGAGCGGTCGGGTTTCATTTCGGTTCTCAGAGGGACGGGAAGCGAGGATGTGAGCTGATTTCATGGTACATTGCAGATTTTTTCACCCAAATATCCTGAGTGACCCGAGACTCTTTTTTCCCCTTATCTTCCCAGCAGGCCTCCTTTCACGCAGTACAAAGACATTAAAACGCCCGCCTTACATCCACTGCAAAACTAATTAAGCCTAATTTATTATATATTTTAAAACAACTGGATTATCTACTTCCAGTTTACATCTATACAATTAAATCCATATATCTACTGTTCACAGAAACGGTTATAAATTTGATATAAATACAGTTTTAAAAATCCAACAAGCATGTTGAGTAATTGTTATTGAAGCATTAATATGAATAATTCAGATTTTTCTTGAAAATCAAGACACTTTGTTTAGTTTCACTGGTAGATAAGCAATTTATCTACCAAACTGGGTTACACAAAACATACCAACACACATTTAGTAGTGAAATACATACTGTAATATATAAGCCAAATAAATTGTCCCAGAAGTTATTGCGATAAACGATAATATTGTTTTGAGACCATTTTCAAGTAATAATAAACTTAAAATTCTGATGAACATTTAACACTGGAACTGGAAGACTTTTTAAATATCCAAAGTAAATAAACAAACCAAAAACAACAAACAAAGACTCTGTAAATAAAACTGTCCTTCAAAATAAGAGCTGGTTGAGACCAAATCACCAGACTGAAAACTTTTATCACCCAGGTTTTGGTAGAAAAAGAGAAAAACGGAAAATGATGCAAGTGAAAATTATTGAATTTGTTTTCATTTAACATACTATTATATACATACAGGGCATTAACAAAAATAAATAAACTAGGACTCCATTACCAAAAAGGCTCATAGATAGACATTTAAAGAGAAAGTAAATGTCCAGGTGAATAAATGCCCTGCTAAAATTTAAATATCAACCTTATATTACCCAAAACATCAAGAAATGCTGAAGTTAAGAACCAATAATCAGTTTTGAAAACCATAAACACGCAGGACTTGAATTCATTTCCATATTGCAGTGATATTCTGTAAATTAGAATATGGGTTCTGATGAACAAATAACCTCTAAACAATGTGTTTGTACTAAATGTATAAAATGTGTTTCACTGTATTACATGAACTTCTCAATAACATTCTAATTTGTTCAATATGACTGTACAGTGAGAGTGAAAGTGAAGTAAAGAGTAAATGTAGAGGTAAATAAATGCACTAACATTGATCCCAAAACAGAAATACATACTGAAGATAAACGGCACTAAAGCTTCAAAACCCCATTAACCATTTATATAATAATACATATATAACATAAATTAATAGATATAACAATAACACTGTTATCCAGTTTTGCTCGGAGGAACTTGTGGACCGGTTCGTCCCTCTGGGCTGTAAACTGCTTAAGGCACAACTGATTTTATTAGTGAACAAACTGTAGAGCTGTAAGACTACCACTAACCTCAGCTACAGAGAGCTGCTATAAAGTGTCCAGTCCCTCTGAGACGAAGACACCGGGGGGACACTGTAAACAAAGACTCTTTTCAGTCATTTAGCCGACATTACCGATACTCCTCCACTGCCGTTTACTTCCTGAACTCCTCTCAAGTATCATTTATTCTTACCTGGAGTCGGACAGGGACCAATAATTCCTGTTTTCTCAGGCGTTTCTTCGTTAACTTTTCACAGCCATGGAGACCTTAAGTTCCTCTCCTGCGCGTAATTCGGTCACTTTAACCCTTCCGGGTTTCAGCTGCGCGCGCCCCGCGGCCGCCTCATACCGCACAGGTTTCGGTCAGGCGCGTAAAACGTTTCCGTTTATTTCCACTCCGTCAGGTATTAGCGATAATGATGCGACCGCGTAGGTTTACCTCAATCAGCCCAGGAAGGAAGGGGGGAATCTCTGCGGAGCAAATACGGACTCGGACGTACGTAAATTACGTAACTTTGCGGTTACGTGACGCAAGCGTCGAGAAACATCAAGGAGCGCATTTTAGATGCGTTCGAGCTACGTCACGTTCCCCGACGTAACGTGGGTTGAAGAATGGGAAAATGGCGAAACTCCATTTCCCAGGTTGATATTTCAACAAGGATATCCGGGTATGACCTCCGTCCCTTTTATTAACAAATATTATATTAATTCACACTGTGTGAAAAAAATATTTTTTTAAAATATGTGGATTTAATTGCAATCTTATATTGTAAAAGTTTTGTTTGGTTTTCTTTTTTTAAGCATTGAAGTGTTTATGGTCATCCACATGTCAGACGACGGACATGTAGCGCCATCTACCGGTAATACATGAGTTTGCAATGTGTGAGGCTGCGTCCACTACACATGCAATATTAAGGCAAATTTATATGTATAGTTCATTTCAGCAACACTGCAATTCAAAGTGCTTTACATAAAGAAAACAAAAAAACGAGAAAAATAGTTAATTCAAATGATATAATAGTGAAAAGTTGGAATACAGATTGAATTCCAATTATTATTAATCAAAAGCAAACTGTGCAAATCTATGTGATGTGCTCTATTTTCCCACTTTTAGTCAGAACGCCAGCAGCAGCATTCTGGATCAACTGCAGCTGGAGGACTGACTTTTTAGGAATATCTGTGAAGACGTCCTGAGAAGAATAACTCAACTAATGAATGTTGGGTCCTTTAATCCTGGAAATGTTCTTCAGGTGACAGAAGGCTGACTTTGTAACTATCTTTATGTGGCCTGGTTTCTAGCTGTAAAAGGATCAGTTATAATTAGAGCAAACTTTGAATCCAGAGAAACTCTTATTAGTTTATCTGGAGAAACTACTCATGACCTTACATCAACATTCAGCATAAAACTTTTAACATTGGAGAAAGACCTAGAGAAACTCCTGTTACTTTAAAAAACTAGAACAAACTTAGAAAGTATAGAATCAAACATGGAGAACCAACATCTAGTTTTATCAGAACAAGAATCCAGAGAAACCTATTATAAATTACCAGCTATTTATTCTTATTCTTATTAAACATGAGGAACCAATAGGTAGTTTTATACTTTTACTTTTCTTTTCTATTAGTTTATGCAGAGAATGTTCTATTAGTTCATAAATTGTGGAGTACTTTTTGTTTTTCCGTTGCTTTTTTTGTTATTTTGTTTGTACTTCCTCTAATTCATGTGAAGCACATTGAATTGCCTTGTTGCTGAAAATGTGCTATATAAATAAAATGACTTTACCTTTTCCACATCTTATCTTTATCTTTTCAAAACGACACTCTGCTTCTGCTTATCCCAACTGTAAGCCAGAAGCCTTGGCTGCATGGGGACCCGGTTGGGTTTTCTGCTGCTTCTTTAACACATCAATGCAAAATAAAATGTAGCATGTGAAACTGTAGTGAGTCTGGATTACCTCTGCTAATGCCAGTGTCACCCAGGTTGTTTGAACCAGGGGGGTTCAAAGGATTAGGAAGATTCCAGCTGCTTGGATAATGAAACGAAGTCTAACACCCATTAAACTTTAATTGCTGTGGGTTACAGGTCCTGCATGACAGCAGTTATACTGGATACTGGACACAATAAAACAAAGACTTAGAATGAGGGAGCTTTGTGATTAAAGGTGCCATCCAGTTATGTTTGTTTTTCTCCTAGCAAATGACAATAAACACACAAGGAGATATTGATTTCAAGCACAGGATTAACGTTTTTTTAAAAGTACTCCCTGTGAAGGTCTTCTTTACAAAACGCTTACACGTGTTTAATTCTTGGGATATTTTCCTGAAGTCCATGCTGCAACCATAGATAATACAACTGAACAACTCTGAAGGAGAAATTTGATTTAGAAAGATGTAAATAATGAAGAAAAAAGCAGTACAAATAAAAATGCATGAGATTAAGGGAACTATTAACAATTGCCCTGTGTGTTTTTTTTATTTTAAAGATCAAATTATTAACCTGAAATGCTATGTTCACTAACTGTCCATATGTGGTAGGAGTGAGTATTTTCAGTATTTTCTCTTTTAAAGTACTTACCCTTATTCAAACTCCTTAAACTTCTTGTCCATTTGTGCTCACTTTGATGTGAAACAATAATGAAAACTTTGAGATGTACAGAAAAAAACAGCGCCTCCTACAGTCACGATATAGGAAGGTTACAAAATTAGGTCTCAATCAAGGTCTATAGTTTTTATTTCTCTTTATTGGAGATTTTGTTTATATTACTTTCAATAGCAAAAGAAAATCAAACCAGTCCAAACTCTGGACAGAATAATATATTTATTTCTCAGCACAACGTCAGAGAAATAAAATAAATAAATAAATAAATAAATAATTTTGCATTTAAATTTTCTATTTAATATAAGTTCTTGTTCTATCAGTTTATTTTTTCTTTTGTCATTTATGATTTCTGATAACAATTAAGTACTAAAGCAAGCAAAAAGCATTCAGTCACTTAATGTTATGGATTATCTTTTATTTAAAAAAGTTCATTTTTGTCCACAAAAAAGCTTTGTATGAATTTAAATGTATTATCTTCAATTTTCAAGCAAAAATCAAGTCAACTTTGATAAAAAATTAAAAAAAAGTCCACATACCAAAACCAGTTTGGACTCTTATGGTGGAACTTGGGGCACCATAAGAACTCCAGCTGGGCTTGACGTCACGTCCGAGGTAACACCGTTCCAGTTAACGTTAGCTATTTCCATCCAATGTCCTGTACATTTTGAGCAAACTTAAAAATGTTGCAAAAAGAATTAAAAAAAATAAAATTAAATGTACATTAGGCAAGTGTCCATCTTCTTGTTTGGAGCAAATCAACTATGCAATGTGTAATTTCGTTAGATGTTGATGCCAAGCATGGCTGCAATAAACAAGATGTTGAGTTCCACACATTTCAGAAAAATAGAGTCCTGGGTGATTGGACTTTAAATCTTTCAGTTCAGTTTTGTGGCTCGCCACAATTCCTCAAATGAATCTTCGTTAAATTCTGTTTTACTATTTAGCGCACTGCGTTCCAGCCGGGTGATGAGTAAAGTCACACAAAGATCTCACTTCCGCCTAAGAGTAGTTGACGAAAGCTAAGTCCTAGCAGCATAACATGTCCAATTTTTCAATTTTGATACGGGGATCTGTGGGGATTTTATTGATTATTGATAATGTCCAGGTTTTCATAATTTTTGCTGGGACCAATAAGCATCTTTAAAATGACTGGAATACAAGGCCTTTGTCCTGGAGCTGCTGGCTGGTGGCTAGTTGGGAGCTAACGGTGGTGAAGTGCGCAGCGGGTGTACCTATACAGGAGGAAAAGATATACTGAACACATCAGGCTGCTGTGTCTGATGTTTATCATTAGTGTAGCTTTATGGACGCACCAAAAATAAATTTTTATACCTTCTCGGTCACAATAAATGGGTGATGGAAAGCATTGTGGGGTATAGCTGTCATAAGCATAGACATGATTGGTCATAAGTGTTTCTGTGTGACGCAGGTGCTACAGATCCTGTTATAAATGGCAGGTCAAAGTCAGAGTTTATTTATCAAATTGACTGAATAAACTTAAAAACTGGAGTATGAACTTTGTTTTATAAGTGTATTTGTAAGCCTTCTGCTTTAATATTAAATTGTAACTTAAATATAGCTTCAGATTTTTCTATATTTTTGTCCAGGTTAACTTAAAAAGTGAGCTATAATTGCTACAGTTAAATTTTTTAAACTATAGAAAAGTAATTTTATTTTAATTTTAATTTTAGGGATACACAAATATGAAAATTTGGGCCGATTTCGATATCCAATATTAATATTGCATTTCTGTCAGTTTTTACCAATATTTTACTTTATCAATTGTTTTATTCGATTACTCAATTAATAACCAGAATAATTTATGGATAACTCGATTACTAAAATAATTGTTTCCAAAAAAGCCCAGGCAGAATTTATTCCGCAAATGTGTTTCCATCTCCTCTTTTGCATATCAACTCTTTTTCAGAAAAGCCAAAAACCACCTCAAGTAAGCATAAACATTTTAAATTTGCCGTTTCCACCAACCTTTTCTAATGCGATACTTTCAAAATGCACATAAAGAAACATTGATGGAAATGTGGCTGTAATTGGGGAAGTTGGGATTTCGACATGTTGCAAACATGGCTTTACTTTTCACATGCATACACTGTTTGCATATTAACTTCAGCGGCCACATTTTAGCTCGTAACTGAGGGTTGTTGGAGTTGCTCCCACTTTCGTTCCAGTTGATTTTTCCGAAAGGGAAGCCGGAATTTCCGGGTTCATACTGGAAATGGAATGCACCATTATGACTTCTGTGACGTCACCAGAATAGAAACTTTTTGGGGGGTTTGGGGTAGGTTTTATCTTGATTAAATGATGATTTACTACAAAATAGCAAAATTAAATACTGGAAAAAAAACTGCACGACATATTGTTCAGTAGGTGGAAAACTATGATATAAATGAACCTAACTGTCTTTATGAGCAGCTTTAAGCTCTGAAGTTCCAGTTTTGGGAGATTTCAGAGTTGGAAAAGTCTAGAGAAACTTCGGGTTGTTAGGTGGCAGTGATTTACCTTTAGTGTTGATCGAGGCGGAGCAAAGCAAAGCCAAGTCAAGCCAAACCAAGCCAAGCATCCCCTGGCAGGAGAAGACAGTGAGTCTGGGCGGAGGAAGTTGCCCCACGGCTGGACGCTGATTTCACACATGGTTTGAGACTCCAGCGCCTCTACGGGGATAATAACTACACACTAAAGCAGAGAAGCAAGCCTTGTATTATCGTTGTGCTACGGAAAGTAAATCTAAAAGAGACGGGGACGGAAGCCAAGGCGAGAACAGCCCCGGGAAAAAGGCGTAAAGACAAACTTTCTTCGTTAAGGAAGGGTAAGAAAATGATTTCACGCTCCTTGCTCCTGTATCTGACACCTCTCTGCGTTTTCTGAGGGAACTTCCCGACAGTCTGAGGGTTTTAGGAAGCGCTTAAACTCTCCTCGTCCAGCACACTTCTCTCAACTTGTGTCTGGAGTATTGTTTTCAAAGGCCACCATGCTCACTGTTGTCATGACAATGCTCAGGAAACCCAACGCGAGGCACGTTGGGGGGACACAAAAGACACCAGATGCGGTCTGGAGCGTTGCTATAAAACTTTGTGTCTCGGAGAAAAACATGTTGGAAGATAACAGAGACGGTTAATTAAAGCGAGGCTTCTTTATTTGTCACTGAACTGGTCAGAAGCAGAAGGATATGTGAAAACTGTTAGGCTAAGGTGTGTCCTGTGTTTATACGAGACCAATTGTGACCCTGCTACTCAGGAAAGGGATGCTTTTAGTCGGCTCTTTGCTGTTTTATGGCCAGCACACATGTGGAAATGACTGACTTCCACAATAGTGGAGAATGAGCAACACAATTGTCTAAGGGGGAAAGGAAAAAGATGTGTGTGTGTGTGTGTGTGTGCAGGGAACAAAAAAAGCTATATGAGGTTGTGTGCACGTGTGTGTAGAAGTAAGGAAGATCAGGTCAGGGTCACTTTACAGGGTCATGCATGAATATGCAGACAGACAGAGAGACAGACAGACAGAGAGACAGACAGACAGACAGAGAGACAGACAGAGAGACAGACAGACAGACAGACAGACAGACAGACAGACAGACGGGGCTGATCAGGAGCCACACAGGCATGAATGAAGCTAATGACAAGCAGGGTGAGCTCACGCCTGCAGTGACTCACATTTATGATACCTGTTTACAGACTTGTGCAAGGGAAGTTTTCATAACTCCAGGTGGTAAAGTATGACACAGTCATGGACCAGTGCCACACTTACTACGGAGTGCAGCGCTTGCCAGTAATTCAAGCAACACTGTCCGTTATTATCATTCCTGCAGCCCAAACCAGTAGTACTTAAAAGTAGAAACTGGAGCGTTGAAGTTCATATTTACTTAAAGGAGAAATTTGAAGCTTAGTGTTGTTTTTTTATTGGGATGAAACATTTTGGAAGCGCCTGTGAAGTTTTCTGTAAACTTTAGAATTTTTGTTTATATTTGAGCCATTATTCAGATTGATTATGAAGTGGAAGGGAAAGGACACATACACATTTAAATGGTTTTATAAAGTGAAAAGCTAAAAAGTGTCAGTTTTAGTTTTCTTTTTGTCACTGTTTAATCTTTGTTTTCACAACACAAAACTATCTAACGATACGACACTAAGACAACACTCGATGACATTTTCAATACTGAACTCTTTCTAATAAATATTAAAAGAAAATTAAAGTATGAAAATATGTTTTTAGCATTAATAGTGTGGTGTTCCTGTATTCCAAAACATGAGGGAAGATAACAGTAAAACCAATCAGTTATGGTAATTTATGAAGGAATGCACTTTGATTTAATTGTGCAAATAATTTGGAAAAGAAAACAACATAAACAATGATCTGGATCATGCAGACGTTTCTCACAGAGCTCCATTCAATCCGTCATCTGAGAGCTTTGCACAACTCCACACAAATCAAGAGTTGGCCCTCAACCTAAACCAATAGCTTGAACAAGGAGAACATTAATAACAGACAAGGCGATTTTAGTTTTATAGCACATTTTCAAAACTTCAATGATTCAAAGGAAAATAAAACAACAAAAAAGTTAAAACGTTACATTGCTGTGGCAAAGAAGAGGAAACCAAAAACAGATTTTAATGATAACCAGACTTCTCTTTCTGATGCTCCAGTTGTTATTAACTAAAGGCAACTATAAACAGGTGGGCTTTTTGCCCAGGAACTCAGTGTTTCAGCAGTTTTGCAGTTTTCTGGAAGTTTGTTCCAAATTTGTGGTGCATAGATGCTGAATGCTGCTTCTCCATGTTCTGGTTCTGGGGATGCCAAGCAGACCAGAACCAGAAAACCTGAGAGGTCTGGAAGGTTGCTATGACAACAGCAGATCTTTAATGTGTTGTGGTGCTAAACTGTTCAATGATTTGTGAACTAATAACAGTATTTTAAAGTTTTTTCTGGGGTGATGTTCTCTATCTTCCTGGTTTTAGTCAGAACGCCAGCAGCAGCGTCTGGATCCGAGTGATTTGTCTGGGCAGACCTGTGAGACGCTTGCAGTAATCGATGAAAACACATGAAGGAGTTTCTCTAGATCTTGCTGAGACATTAGTCCTCTAATCCTGGAAATGTTCTTCAGATGATAGAAGGCCGACTTTGTAACTATTTTTATGTGGCCTGGACAATGGTTTCTAGCTGTAAAATAATCATTTATAATTTGTAATTGTCATTATGTGTCCCTGGAGGGTCAAAATCAAAATCTACCTTATTCTCCAAGGAATTGTTTCTGTCTGTAAACGTCTTGCAGAAAAACATCTGAATGAAACAAGCTACAGTTTGCATACATAATGCTGTTCTTAATGTGTAAAGCAGAGGTTGGGTGAAACATAATGTATAGCAGCATAGTTCAGGCGCTGTGCGGATTATTTGTCTTTTCTAGGATCTATGGCTGCCCACCCCCTCCGCCTGTGTGTCGAGGCATGCAGCTGCATCTCCCCTGCCTGGCTCGCACCCGCAGGGGCTGGAAGCACTCTGAATAAGACACATAAAATACACACATGCTTATACACTCATTCACTCTCTCATGTAGGAGTGGGACGACATGAACAAACGTACATCAAAGATACATCTGCTTCTTATGCATGTTTGATGGGACAGACAGGCAGGCAGCGGCGGGCCACCGCTCCAGGTTACAGAGCAGATTACTATGCATGGCTAGGTGGAGGGGAAGCCGAGGATGTGGATGGATCGGGTTCGGAAAAAATGTGGCAACGATGGAGATATGTATAAAAAACACTAATTAAAACAAGAGGAATGTGTTTTTGTCTGTTTTGGATCATTTGTATGAACCACATTAAAATGATGTTTGGGTTTAGGAGCAGAGCTTCAGCCAGGTGTTCAGTGGAATAAGTTATTTTGTTTTGTCCTGATTGTACATTATAATGATCTAAAAGCAGTTTCTGGCTTCACTGTGTAATGCAGCAGCTGCTGTATGCTGAAGGTAGAGCTAAAAAAAGGATTTAAAAATGCTGATCATACTGTGAAGGGCTAAAAGTTTATTTAGAAAATAGATTAAAAAATAATATACAGACATATTGAATAAATTAGAATGTTATTGGAAAGTTACTTTATCACAATAACCCAATTCATGATTAGACTCATGTTTTAAACCTTCACTTCTGTCAAATCGGATATTTTAAGAGTCAGAAATTACACAAAAAACATTTTAATGTAAAAATGTGGGCTTAATTTAAAGCATGCTTAATATATGTTTTAAGGCTTTTATTTTGAAAAGGTACTTTTAATCCGATAGAGCATATTCTAATCTACTGAATCCACAGTAAATTTACTGTATCTGTGGGTTTAATGACATTTTAAAGTTATAGAAATTTAGCAAATTGAACTGAGTGCAATTAGAACTGATCTTGGATTCATTTAGCTTAACTTAACATTGATTATCTTTACTGTAAAGTATATTTAAGTATATATATTTTTAAAATAAATACATACAAAAACACATTGGTTATTTTAATGCCGCTTTGGAAACTTGATTTACCTTTTAAAGAAATCAATAAACTCTAAATATTCACCTTTACGTTTTCTGCAGCAGTCCTGAGATTAAAATCGCATAAGGTTAACAGGTCGCACCATATAGACTCTTCATTTATAAAATCAGTCAGGATTAATGTGAGGTAACTGCAGGAACATGTCAGGCAGGTTCATTTGCATTTATTGACCTTGCAGCTGAATGCTTAGCATCGCTTCTCCTGGACGGCTACTCATCGCCTTTGACAGGAGCCGGTCCTGGCATATGGAGATACACACGTCCTCAGTTTACCTGAGGTTCACCTTCCAAAAATCACATCAACACACAGTATCAAGGGAGTTGAGTCGAATTCATGTGAACGGTGGGTTTTCCTTCTCGCCAGATGTTCAACCTAATTACCAGGAATAGAGCGTTATTAACATCCCAAACAGAGTTGATCCAGGTGCTGCAGCTCTGCAGAGTTACCTCACATTAGCATAGATTTTGGGATTTACATCCTTGTTTATTTTGTCCTCAGGTGAAAAGTGGGTCACCATAAAAAGGCTGATAAAGAAATCTTTCTGAATAGTTGATGGGGTTGAAGATATATCTATATAGCTTGTCTACCAGTTCTTTTCCAATTGTTTCACTTGTTTAGGTGAAGGAATTGGATAAAAATGGGACGAAACAACAGCAGAAAACACTGCAAAAACCCAAAATCTTACCAAGTAACTGGTAAGATTACTTACCAATCTTACCAATTGGTAAGTAATCTTACCAAAGTAACTTCTTGGCAAGATATATAGACTTATTTTAGGTGAATAAATGCTTCATATTGATGAAATAGTACTTGTTCCACTGCAGGTAACTGTTACCTAGCAACCCCAGCCAAGCCCAGCCGTTACCTAGCAACCCCAGCCAAGCCCAGCCGTTACCTAGCAACCCAGTTCTCGTTCCATTGGCAGATTATTTCACTTATAAGAAGACATTTTTGCCATGTTATTAGTTAATTTATCTGCCAATGAAGCTAGTAGTTTTTTAAAATCAATATTAAGGAATTATTTGCTTAAAACAAGCCTCTATATCTTGCTGAAAAGTTACTTTTAAGTTAGTTTGTCGTATTTTAAGTGTACTAAGATATTGGCACTAGAAATTAGACCAAAAATACTTGGTAAGATTGTGTGTTTTTTGCAGTGAAGCCTAGTCTCGCTGTGCTCCAATCATAAATCACAGAATGTGAGAACATCTTTGAAACTCAACACCTCGGGATCAGAGGGGCTTCAGAGAGCAGCTGACAGGGTTCAGACAGAAGACAGCGCCGTGAACAATCCTACGCCATCTCTGTTTCCACAAAGATTAAAGAAAGTGTCAATTTCAAAATGAGACATGATTCTACTGATGATTAAACAATATTTTTCATCCTTCATGAGTTCCTTCCGCTTCCCCAGATTGACGAGGTCAAAGTGTTTCATGACATATCTGTTTGTTTGCAGGGAAAGAAGAGGGGGATAGAAAGATCACCGACTCAGACCTGGGGAGCCAGCGGAGCCCCAGGGTGCTGGGATGGACCAACTCATAGAGTAAGAGCTGCTTTATGAACACGCTTTGTGTTTCCTAAATGCACTTCCTGTCTCTATTCTGAACTTCCTGGAATGTTGTTGCCCACGCTCCAGCTGTACGCCTGGCATTAGGACGGACATCAGGTGCAGCATTTTACAGTAAAAAATCCTTCAACTGTGGATACAAGCTTAAAAGTCGTTTTTTAAATTTCCCACTTTAATTTCAGGACGGCGGACATTTTTTCAAGATGGTCATCATATTCATTCAAAATATAATAATATGTATCACCAGAAACCGATCATACCAGTTTTCAACAGGAAGGAAATGAAAATTAGAATAGCTTACAGTCCGAAAAATATGGTATGTTTCTAATATTGATCGTTTAAAACTGAATTTGTTCTATTGTAAACAAACACTAGAGTATAGTTTTTAAACTATAGTTGATATTTTTAGTGGTGAATGCTATTTTTAGTTACAAACATTATGGTTGTAAGAGCGTGGTTTTGTAGCTTACACTGTGTGTGTGTGTGTGTGTGTGCGCGTGCATACAGCTCTTACCATGTAACTAAGGGTTTATTTC
Source organism: Alfaro cultratus (assembly GCA_903066825.1). Taxonomy (NCBI): domain Eukaryota; kingdom Metazoa; phylum Chordata; class Actinopteri; order Cyprinodontiformes; family Poeciliidae; genus Alfaro; species Alfaro cultratus. Next base: position 12,823 of record CAEFZX010000360.1, on the reverse strand, counting down.
TAATAAACCTCACTGTTCATTTGATGCACAACTCGGAGGTGTGCGCGCCTTCATTCGGGGGTATTTGCTACAAATGCCTTTCAGATTTACTGTGTCATTTATCTGCGTTTCAGTTTCAGGAACTGGATTTACCTAATCCCACATACCTCTTTCTCTATCTGCTTTCACTGTTTTGGTTTTCTACCTGTGTTGCTGTTCTTCCAACACATAGAAACTTCTTTTGCACTCGTAGCCCAACCCTCGCTGTCCGTGCCGAGTAGCTGGGCAGAGAACGATAAGAGCCATGGGAGTCCTCTCTGCCCTCCTTTCAGCACATTCTGCAGATGACTGTAACTCAGCCGTACATCGGGCCTGCGTTCACATACAGTAAAGTGTGTGTGTGTGTGTGTGTGTGTGTGTGTGTGTGTGTGTGAGTCACATACGCTCCCTGGCATTTCATTACTCACGTCTTTCAGCAGAGTTGAAGCGTCATGTATAATTCATACCTGTGACTATGCCTAAAAACAGATCCGTGCTTACACGCTCTCCCTCCTACTTGCTACACCCCAAACCTGTCAGGTGAAAGTATTCATCCGAGGCGCATCACAGCCTCTCCCCTCGTATATCGGATTGACTGTGACACCCCAGTGATCGCTGAATCATCCCCTCTGGCTCCTTTCTTTCCCTTAATGATTAAGTGACGTCACGAACCTGTTGCCGCTCGGTGCCAAACTGCAGAGTGCCAGAGGGGGGCAACTTTGGTCTCCTCTGGGACCCGTGACTCACTGATGAGTCACTGCAGAGGGAAAGGAGCTTTATAAATGCATTCCTGTGTGTAGGTAGACACGCTTGTGTTGGTCAACAAACTCTGCTGCTGACGTTTCTGCAGAAACGTCAGCAGCCGTTTAAATCCAGAGTCAAACGCAATAAAAGTTATGAGTGTGTGTTGTTTGCAACTACATGCTCCCACTCACACACACCCAGGCACACTTACACTAATTATTTGAATTTGTCAGAATAAATTCAAATGAATTTCTTTTTTTAGATGAACTTCATAAAACCTGAGCAGTAATCACCAGTCATTAGGTTCATTCCAATTACTGCTGACGCAATCCTGTTAAAGCCGAACTTAATGACAGCGGCTGGTTATTTTAGTGCAGGTGAATTAGATTAACACATTCAGCCAACAGGGGGCGACATAAACATTATTATTGTGAATTGAATTCATCCAGTAAGTTGTTTGTTTGACTGTTTGTGCCTTTTTATTGATTTTTTATGCAGACTGCAGCAGCTCAGTGTGACATTTTCATCCAACTTCTTTTGGTTTTAAACTTCTAGAACATTTCTTTCAATGTTCTCAAAGCCATATTATAACAGAGTAAAATTGTCCCTTTAAGAACCTCTTTAAGATCATACACTGTTTAACTATAAACATGATTGCATGATTGTTTTGTTCTCTTTCTTTCTTTCTCTCTACCAAATACTGAATGGAAAAAGTCTTCAGTCTCGTGCAGTGATGTCAAATAGCCTCTTTTTTGAAGGACAATTTTGTTTATTTGTTGTTTTGTTTGTTTATTTCGGATATTTAAAATGTTTTAGAGTTCTAGTGTTAAGTGTTCAATTCAAATTCAAAAATACTTTATTGATACCAAAGGAAAATTAAAACTTTCTTCTAAAAGTCGCTATAGTTGATGGCTGTGGGCAGCAAGGCTCTCCTGTAGCAGTCTGTGCTCCAGCGAGTTATTAAAAATGAAAGTTTACTGATCTTTAAGAGGTTGTACTTGTATTATCTTACCATTATATTTCTTGAAAATGGTTTCAAAACAGAAAAATTATCATTTCTTCCAGTAACTTATGGGACAATTTATCGTCTGTAAAATTAATCAACACACCCTGGCATGGACTGAAACTTCCACTAATATCTTGTAATATTTAAGTATTTTTATTTGAGTTACCTCAAAAAACACTTCCGATACCGATATTTGAGCCGATGCGATTCGATACACAGAAACAGCAGAATTGACATAAATAATTTGTTTTTTAACACAAACATAAATGTACTGAATTACTGATTTATTTGATAACTTTGCACCAGTCCAGCTTAAATACACCAATATCTTGACAAACGTGGTCAAATATGTAAGAACAAAGTTCAGTCAGTGCAACTATGAGTAGAAGAGCCAATGTAAAATAAAAAAAAAAGAAACTGAAACTGACAAAAACAAAAACTTTAATACTTTACTCAAACATGTAAAAATAATCTGCAACAAACTTTTTTTTCAAATGCTTTAGAAAGTGAAATTAGGAATTCTAGATGTATTGTAAAATAAATAGTAAGAGCAAAAAGCATAGAGTTAGACTGAATAGATCTGCCTTCATGGATCAGGAACATTGTCACCGAGACCCGATGAGCGATACAGATATTAATATCGGATCAGTGTTTCGCTAGTGAATTATATTTGACTGATTTTGAGACAGTTTGTAAACTGGTGTTGTTCACAATCTGGGGGGAAAAAGTTTATTTTCCAATGTGAGATTATGCAACTGCTATAAATGTTTTGGGGGTTTTTCACATTTCCATGAGGTGTGGAAGAATCTCAGTATGTTAATGAAAGCATCAGAGACAGAGATGATAGGAAAACTAAGCTGTCAAAAATGTGACAAATAACCCCTAAAACAAAATCTCCTGTGTGGAGGATAAGGTACCAGCTGAAGGTGATGTGGCTAATTTGTCATTTTGGGGTTTTAGGGTAATGAGGATGAAAAATAGGACTGAATTTAACTGTTTATCACCAAGTAAAGTAGGTCAGTAGAGCGGCTCCTGTTTGTCTTAGAGAAGAAGGCAGAAATCTACATCTTGAGAGGTGGATTCAATTTTTATGTTTTAATCATCAACGTGATGAACTGGGTAAATAATATTTGTCATCGCTGTTGGAGAAATAACTGGCCAAACTTGGTCATTTGGATCTGAGCTGTCAGGGCTGCACAAACAAGCCTGTGCTGTTATACTTGGCCTTGATGGAAATGACTTTAAAATATGATTCACTGGTGGTTTAGCTCTAAATCTCTGCTTGTTTATTACACCACACCGGGCTGTAAAAGCTTCGAACACCACTCTCTAGAACACAGTGACAAAGTAGATGTCTAAAAACAAAAGAAAAATCATTTCTGCTGTTTTCTTAAATTGCAGATGTGAGATTTGTTTGGGTAATGGCTGCGACGTCGGCTCAGCGGGCTTGTTTTTGCTGTTGCTGTGATATTTATCTGTTATATGTTTGTCACAGCTGAGTACTTGAGGTGCCGGTTTGGCTTGATCTCGTTGCTGCGCAGCCGTTCTGAGGGGAAATCTGCTGCATGCGTCTGGATTCAGAAGACAGATTGTTGCTTCATCTTCTGCTGCGTCTTTATGTTTCCTGTTTGAGGCAGCAAACTGCAACGCCTCCTCTCTGTTTACAAGGACTATTTATGAAAAACACCACTGAATCATCGAATGAGCAGAAAAATAACAAATTGAAAACAATAACATGACGAAATTCCTTTAATTTTAATAAGTAAAACAAGAATTTATTCTGGTGCTAAGCTAATGTAGCATATTGAATATAACTAGGAAAGACGCTTTCTTAGAGAAATCAACCATGAACATCCAAACTGAATCTGTACCGATTAATCGTGACTAATCGATTACTAAATTATTTGACGATTATTTCAGTAATCAGTTAATCATTAAGTGGAGTTTACAAACTCAAAAAAGTTTCTTTTGCTGAAAGAGCAACACAGTCAGAAGTTAGAAGAATATTTTTAGCTGCAGACGCGTCTGTTGCTACGAATGATCAAGGGTTCACTAAAGGAAAAAAATTATTTAACTATTTGTCTATTTGTATTTTTTTATGTATTTCCAATGTTATATAAAAAATGCATCTTTTTTTAAAACCGATTAATCGTTAGAATAACTGATTAACTGATTAATCAATAACTAAGATATTTGTTAGTTGCAGGCCTATTTAATGGTCATATTGTTTTTAATGCAGAAAGACACCAGGGTTGGATTTGAACCTTCTTGTTGCTCCATTTTTTTCCACAAAACAAATCACTCAACTTAAAATCAATAAATTAAAATCCTTGTCAAATTACGCCCTCTTGATCTTGACCTCTTCATTAAATTTGTTTTCACTGTATTTTTCTCTTTGTACTGATATTATTGGTCTTTTATTCTATGGATCAGCTGTTTTGTCCGTGTTTTGTTCCGTATTTCCAGTCCAAGTGATACCGATTGTGTTTTCTTGTTGTGACGTTTGGAGAAGCTCTCGTGTCACATTATGAATTCCACTTTAACAAAAAAAAACCCCAACAAAAACCCCCGCAATGCTGAGCAGCAGCGGCCTAATCGCCTTTCAGATAAAGGAGACAATGAGGAGCGACACTCAGCGCCAAACTGCCGCATAATGAATCACGGAGGGTCAGCTGGACGTGGAGACAAACCGACGCAGCGGTCAGTGTCCATCAAAACAGGGCGAGGAGGCTGAGGATGCTCAAAACAAAGACAGCAGCGGACGGGTTCGGTCGCTGCGTGAGCGTGACTCACTTAAACCAGACTAACTGAGACGTGGAAAAATAAGACGGATTCAGTAGCTTTTAGGGGAAAACAACACAGGACAAACAGTTTTTGTCACAATTTGGAGATAAATCTTGCATAAAACGCCTCATGAAGCCAGGCTTTCATACAAAACTTACAAAAACGCCGGTATTGACTAAATAAAACTAGCTTAGCAGCCAGTTGTGTTGTAATTCAAAGATAACTTTGAGGTTTTACCATGCAAAAATGTTCATAACCTTTGAATTTTTCTGCATTATGTCACAGTACAACCGAAAAATAATGCATTGTAGTAAGACTCTATGTGACCACCTGGCGGTCCTGGCGGTCCGCCAGGCTTATACTACACTGAGGGCTATTACACTGATAGTGTCATAAAAGAATGAACAAAGTTATAATAAACAAAATAAATATAAAACAAACGGACACAAACAGAAGAAGAACAGCAGTAAAGTAAAGCATATTCACACAATCTTTACTATTGTTCTTCTTTCCAATTAATTGGTTAATGATAAATTAATCAATTAATCTACAAATGTTCAAGCGTACACTAATGCATTGCTCTGTTATTGCATGTTAAGCAATCAAATAAAATTTAACATTGTATAAAAAAGGCTTAAGTGGTTAAATGAAGTCTTCAAAATATGCCAAATTTGTTTTTATCAGATCCATTGATTAATCGGTTGAATAAACGATTGATAGTTGTGGCTCTAGTTAGAAATGACTACCTGAAAACTTGCTCATATCTGATTAATAACGATGCAAAACATCAGATAAAATACAGAAAAAATAATTCTAAAAGCAGGAATTACTGCCCTGCGATTATTAAATCCATTTCAAAATCAACCAAAAGCAAATTTCCTTTTGCTGTGCGAGAATTAAATGTCCTGTTGATGAAATAAACTGGGTGAAGCCTCCCACAGAAACGAGCTGTTCTCACCGTCGTGCCTGATGATAATTTAAAAAATAATTGTCATTCAGTGTTTCTGAGTTATGTTTTACCAGAACTGAGCAACTTTTATTAGCATTTGATTTATAAACTACGTGACTTAACGAACTACGCTTTGTGAAACAATTTACCAGGATTATAATTTGTGCAGCAATGAATCTGCAGGTAAAGATGGATGTCTGGCCTTTTTCAGGCAGCATGTCTGTATCCCTGTGTGTGTGTGTGCGCGTGCGTGTGTGTGTCTGTCTGCTGCTATTTGCTGCTCTGGGATCCCTCATTGCAGTTAATGTTGTGTGAAAGGTGTGTGTGTGTGTGTGTGCTGAAGTGTTCAGCCTATCGATCGGCCTCTCCTGTCTCCATCCCTTTCCGTCTGAATTCTCTTCATTCCCCGCTTCTCTGTCATGATTTGTGTTGCCGCCCCCCTTGCCTAAGCCGCCCCCCGCCGCCACCACAGCCCATTGATCTGAGAGTGGTCCGACTGTACTGCCCAGCAGGCTCGGGGATATTCTGACTCCCAGTCTCTGAGTGAACACTGAAAGGACAGAAATAGATGGAGTGTGCTGTAACATCAGAGACTCTTAAAGCTGCTACATTCCGCACTTCTTCAATTTTTCAGCAGAAATACAGTTTTATGTACTCAGGGTCTCAGCTGGTGGTTTGCCGTCTGGTGAAAGAGCGTGAAACGACGCTGCTGATTAAATAGTATATATGTTACACAGCTAAAGTACATAAAGTTCAAACAGTTTCTAGTACAAATATCTTAGTACACATGAAATAAGACTAACTAACTTAAGAGTCATTTTTCAGCTTGTTTAAGTAAATAATTCCTTAATACTGATGGAAAAGCACTTGTTCCATTGGCAGATAAATTAACTTATAACATGGGAAAAACGTTTTGTTATAAGTGAAATAATCTGCCAGTGGAACTAGAACTGGGTTGCTAGGTAACGGGCTGGGCCTGGCTGGGGTTGCTAGGTAACGGGCTGGGCCTGGCTGGGGTTGCTAGGTAACGGGCTGGGCCTGGCTGGGGTTGCTAGGTAAC
>CAEFZX010000359.1:0-12836 GCA_903066825.1 Alfaro cultratus | reverse complement strand
AACATGGACCCGGTGTCTTAACAACATGGAGGCAGAAACTGAGAGTCATTACTAGACTGAGGGCAGCCAGACTATTTTATTTTGTTAAATTATTATATTTAGCTAAACATTATTGCTGAGGGGCACAAGCAGGCCTTTTGACATACAAATAAAAAAAAAATGTAAAAAATCAAAAGGGGCATAGGGGCATCAAGGATAAAAGGTGCAGGGGCTCAAGCCCCCTGCACCCCACCCCCACCCCGCCACCCCCCATACGTGCATGACTTTGACTCTTCCACCCTCACATTAACATCAGGTCGGCACAGAGAGGATTTTTTCCAATTTGCCCCTTAAATTGCGATTGCACAGTCAGAAACAAGAACACCATTGACCTATCAGACGCTACTGAAGTTGCTTTGGACAGAACGGCAGAAGGACTTGCTCATTGCACCTTTTTGATGATCCTGCAGCGTGAAGTGGTGAGCTTCAGCAGCGCCTCAGGGAGCTGGACAGGCTCAGTGAACATGTAAACGTAAAGGTCTTTACAAAGGTTGTCAGACAGAACTTCTACTGTCTGAACTGGTCCCTTTAAACCTCCCATCGCTCCGGATATTCCCTACCTTTGAACTTCATGAATTGTTGATATTATCACCTTCGGATGGGGTGGAAGAAAAGCGCCATACAATGCATTCAAGTTGAAATGTCAAATTTGATTGTGCTTAATGCATGATGCATGAGGCCAAGGGTAGAGCACAAGGACGGCGCTGAGCGAGACGGTGCTGACTCACACCAGTGATTGACAGAGGGACTAAGATGAACCCTTCAATAAAAAATGCCTATAACCTTAACATAATGCATAAATGCATGATGAAGCATGAACGATGACTCCCTCCCTGAGTCCAGTCAGCTGGATCGACTGGAGCTGGTTCAGACTTTGCACTCATTTGTGGCACGAGAGGTTTAATCATTATTAAACATGTCCTGATTTTACTGTAATTATATTCATGTGTAAAGTTCTAATCTGTGGATTATCAGTTTTATTGCTGAATAAATTTTGTATTGTAGCTGGAACCTTTGATCAGAGTACCTAAAAAACTTTTTTAAAGAGCTTTTCCAAAGTCCCCATGAGGATTTTTTTATTTTTTTTTTTTTACGCTTTAATGGAGAGACGTTGTTGTGATGATGTACTGAAGGTGGAGTGTCAGAAAGAGCTTCTTAAAGAGACAGAGGCCCAATTTCAATCCGCACAGTCAAATGTCTTTTAAGTCATGTTACAGCATTTTATGACAATTGAAGGAAACATAGTTACTTGATTGTGCTGTAAAATGGCTCTATCTGCCTGAAAAATACATAATATTGCCATTTTAATGTTGTTTTAAATAGTCTAATATCTACAGATGTCTTTTATGAGGAAAGGATTCCCAATTTCTTTGCGTTTGCATTTTTCAAAGCGAGTCTCTGAAACATTTCATTGATAATGATAAATAATATCACATAAATAATATATGTGGCTTGTAAAATTTTGATTTTTCTAAATCAAATAAATGTCATTTAAAACAGCATTTAGTATTTACGCAGGTTATCCTCGTCTCTTATTAAAATGTGCTTAATTATCTGAAACCTTGTTGGAACTGTATGCTCCACCAACGCTGTTTTCTTTAATTCTCCCTAAAATTAACAAATGCAACAGTTGGTTAAAATACCAAAGCACCAAGGACATGACATTTTTAAATCACTGCAGCATGTTTAATGTGTTTGAAAGGAAACAATAAAAGCCCGGTTCTTCTTCAGCATACCTGAGGAGAAGAAATCTCCTTCCAATCAAACCTTTCTAAAGGATAAAACAATCTGCAAACATGGGCAAAGACAGAGAAGTGATGAGCCTGAAAGGAAAAATAAATCTAACTTCTCCGTTAGTCTCTTTATCTGAGGCAGACACATTCACCTGATATGAACTCCTAATTGGGAAATTAATGATGCTTCTGCAGATGAGCATCTGGATGAATATATTTAATCAGCTTCACTGCTGCTGGTTTCAGTTTCTGCTTGGTATGTAGATTAGCCTGAAGCACCAATGCTCTTCATTTATTACTGCTCAGAGTTCGGATGCATGTTATTTGTGCAGTTCTTCAGAGGACAACTTAAACTTGGACTTGTAACGCTGCCTGATAAATTGGAAAGAACATTTATTTATAGCCACACGCTTCACCATAGAGTCCAGACAGCCAGAGTACCTGTGAGCAGGAAGGGCTGAGCTTCAGGATGACTTGTTGGCTGTAGTAACTCTGTGGATGAGGAGCTTTGAAAAGTGTCTGACATGGATCGTGGTGTATTTTTATCTGCTCTGACAGACTTTTCACTGTGGAAACACAGCAGGAATGTTCCTGCTGAGGCGTCAGTCGTACAGTTAATGCCTGTTAGTCAGGATGCAAAGACTGAGTGACTGAGTGGCTTCGATGAGCTGAAACCCACATGATCATCCCAGTTTCAGTGGGAGTTTGATAAAACGGGCCAGAATTATGGATTTTCCCGGCACATGATGCCATTTTATAGCACAATCAAGTAACTATGTTGACCTTAGTTGTTAAAAAATACTATAACTTAAAATATTACTTTGTAATTTAACCTCTTGAAATTGGGCCTTTGTCTCTTTAAGAAGCACCTGCTCTTTCTTACACTCCTCCTTCAAAAAGTCATCACAACATGGCTCCTCTATTAACCCTTTAACGACATCTTCACCAGTGCAAACTGAGCTCAGCGGATGCTCAGTTCCACCAGGTTTTTGCTGATTGCTGCTGGCTAGTCTGAAGGATCTGAGTTGGGGAGTCACGGGGCAGGACTGTCCTGGAAGCTGCAGCTCTGAGGAGGAGCTGCGCCCTTGAAGGCGGGGCTAGGTCCATCCAGGCATTTTGAACAGCTGAATGGTCACCATGGAGATTAAAGGATTTCTCAAACATGCATGAAGGAATCAAAGCAACACTCCATGTATGTTTTTAATGAGGGAATAACATTCCAACATGATGTAAAGCTATAAAAAAAGATTTTACATCATATTGGCCCTTAAATCACAGAATAATCCAACAGGTAGAAAGGTCTTCAGGTTAATGGAAGTTTTCTCGCTGATATTAATCTCCTCATGAGCTTTTAAGTTCGAGATGACCTCTACTTGTAAGAGCGTTGTCAGTTATTTTCTAAGAATATCAAAGCTTTCTCCCTCGGTGTCCGTTCACCGTCTTAAGCCGCGGGACAAACAGTAATCCATTAAACGCAGCTGGGGAGGCTATCTGCCGCACAGGACGCATGAATCAGCTGGCTAAGAATAGCCAAAGCGGCGTGTATTATTTATGAGAACGTGTTCCAAATCTCTGCTAAACCTGCGCTTGGGAAGAAAAAAAAAAAGAAAAACGCAGGAGGATGTGGGTGTGGAGCTAACAGGGATGCAAATGTTGGCACAGGCAGACGCCTTTGCTGTCCTAATGGGGAGGATTACCAGAGACAAGTTTAACATTTACAATCACTAAACAGTGGCAGAGCTTCAGATTCACATAACATATCTGTAAAGGAAAAAAGAAAATATTAGATAGAGGTCGTAACTATTTTTTAGCAGGGATGTGACCCAAAATGAATCTTATCTCAACACAGGCACTGATTTGTCTTTCTCAGCGTCCTGAAAACACACCAACAGTGAAATAGATCAGAAAAACGTGCAGTGCTTCAAAATGACAAGAGCAAAAATACATTTATTCATGTGTTTCATTAAAGATACTAACCAACTGTCTGTATTCATTCCACAACAACCTGCAGAACAATATTTAAAACAATGCTTGGTAATGTGGTGATCATGATGATCAAGCAATATGGCTTTGAATAAGCTGATGTTTTGTCGTGGATTTTCTGAGATAAATAGCTAATTTTCTCTTTATGTGAATGAGGGGCAGATATTATAAGATTATATTTATTTTTTGCTTCTTTCCATTCATAATTTCTTTTAGTTGTTACATGAACTACTCATATTTGTTAATATGAGTAGTATTATGATGGAATGAAAACATTTCTCTACAGGATTTTGGGTGTGTGGCGTTAAAACACAATAGAAAAAGTCCTGCCTGCTCTCTGCATGTTGGATTGGGTTATGATCCAGCAGGTCATCCACAGCTTAGGTCGAGGTTATCAGCTTTCATGGGAAATCAATGTTGTGGTGAAGCAACTTTTAACAGATTCCTGTGTAAATTAAGAATCATTATCACGTTGTTTGTTCTAACATCCAAAGGCCTGTTCTCAACGGGAACAGAGCCATTTGTTCTTTTTAAATGTGGAGAGAAAAAAATAGACCTCAGTAGTATCTAGCTGTTTCTAGCTAAAGGCCTCTTGTTGAACATCAAGTACAGCACAGGCAGTTAGACAAATGGTTGATGTGTAGAGTTTGGCTAAATGAGGCCTGGTGGGTTTTATTGTCAGGAACTTTTTCAGCATCTCTTCAATGGACCACGACTTTGAGACGTTAGCACCTAATCATCTGATATACGATCCCTCAGTCTGCAGAGGATCGTATATCTGAGGATTTATAGAGAACCTTTTTATCTAGTTTATCGCTTGGATGTCTAACCACCTACATCCGGATGTCTCTTCCTTCTATGGGTTAACCAGACTGAGTAGCTAGCAGTCAGTCATGATCCACAGATCACACTGGATCTGATCCAGGTTATGATTTAAGCTCTTCCACTGTTTACTGATTGTAAATGTTAAACTTGTCTCTGGTAATCCTCCCCATTAGGACAGCAAAAGCGTCTGCCTGTGCCAACATTTGTATCCCTGTTAGCTCCACACCCACATCCTCCTGCATTTTTCTTTTTTTTTCCGTATGGAGTCCTAAGGATATTGTTTTAATAATGCTAAGGCAAACGACTGATACCTTTCATAGTGTCAGTGTCAAGTTTATTTATATAGCACTTTCTAACAACAAAGATGCATCAAAGTGCTTTATAGAAAGTACAGAAGAAGCAATTATAATATGAGTAAAAAAACATACTAGAGAAGAAGGGGCAGCTACTGCATGTGCAAGATCACCTCTGCTTTTTAATTTTATTCTGAAAATGACAAAGAGCATCAGGTTGAATGGCCTTAAGTGTCTCAATGAGGTGTGGATATGTGAAGAGTCAGGAGATAAAGATCACAAAAAGCCACAAAACACAAATAAGACCTTAAAATCAATCGTGTATCAGCCGAGGATCCAGTGAAGCGACGCTTGGATGTGCTGACGGTTTCTTGTGCCTGTCAGAAGACGCTCAGCACCAGACCCTGAAAGCAATGAAGAGAAGACTGATCCAAACCTTCATATAATCAATCACACAAGTCCGAACGCATCAAAATAACGACCCGACCCAACCCTAACCCTAACCCTAACCCGATGTTATCTGTGTGGTCGCAGTTAAAGAATGGGATTGGTTGTGTTCAGGTAGATGTTTCCAGCTCTACGCTTGATTTCTCTGCCGTAGACAGAGTGTCTGTTTGGATGTGACAGAAGAACAGAAAAAAGCCCCAGTGTGAGTCTCACTGACGCAAAGTCATTAAAGCGTCTTTTTTTTTTTTTTTTCTATCTTTCTGATGGGCTACACACACTGTGATTCATAAGCCTCTGGTTTCTTCTGGGCTTTTGTTTCCTCATGCGCCAGTCTGTTTATCATATGACAAACTGAGGAATTAGCAGCCAAAAAACAACAACCAGTGAGCTGTGAACAAAACACAATGTAAAGAATCAACAAGAAAAAGGACTGAAAATAGATCCGGCTGCTGGATGCAAACACACAGAGGGAAGTGACACTGTAATCAACTTTTTTTATTGTTCCACATGTAACTGGCTAAAGAGGCATGCTGCAAAAATGCCTGTTTATGGTCACTGACTGCCCTCACCAGGGAATTCACTACAAAATGTCAATTCAAAGATTCCAGAAAATTGTGCTATCACATTTTGTCCACTAGGTGGAGCGCTGATTCACAACAACTACTCACATCTCCCGTAAAACAAAGGCAACAAAAAGGACAATTTGCTCTTATACATTATGGAAACCGGTGAAACAGAACAGTAGGCTTGTGCCTACGGATCCATTCATTTGCTTGAACAGTCAGAGCGCCTTTCAGAATATGAATACAGCAACAAAAAGGTTCCAAAACACAACATTTCCCCAATAAAAGAATCTGACTGTCTTCAGCGTTGATCGTGGGAGGCTTTATCTTTTAATAATATCAAATTATATTGATTAGTTTTGCACAAGTTCATTATGATCATGACCAAAGGAGTCTATCTAACAACTGATAATTATCACTATCTAATGATAAATATCATTATTCATTATCAGTGGCTTTATCAAAAGGAGTTTTATTTTTCCTTTCCCATATTGAATCCATTATATTGAGACTGTATTCTTGCATGTTTGGAAAATTCAAATCATGTTGGGTAAACTTTTGCCACCAGATGGCGCTCTCTGCATTTCATTTATATTGGCGTTCAGCCTTTTCTTCCCCTGCATAGACGCTAATTAGTCCCAGCAGGTAAAACTCTCCCCAAGCACCTGATGCACGTCATTTACCACGTCACTATGAGGTCAATTAGACCCGAGGAAAAAAGAAAAACATAACAACAAAAAAATCACCTGACATTTCCAGTGTGTTCTCCACTCCTCATTACAGCAAATGCAGATGAGCAACATGGACCGAATGAATGAAATTTGTTTTAATGTACTGGGGAAATTTGAATCTTCCTCAAAAGCTCAAATTTACAGCAGTAAAATTTGAAGGAGTTAAAGGGGGTTAAAATAAAATTGCCATTTTGATTTCTTACAATGTCCGCGACATGTTTTTTCTTCTTCAAATCATTAAAGGGGCAGCGTTATGTTCAAGGTGTAGGACAGTTTGTAACACAATCAAGTAACTATGTTACTTTCAGTTGTTGTTAAAAAAAAACAAAAAACTATGTAAGTCGAATATGACTCAAAAGAAGTTTGAGGTGCAATTTAACACCTTGAAATTGGGCCTCTGTCTCTTTAAGAAGCTCCTGTTCTTTCCAACATTCGCCTTCAGAAGGTCGTCACAACAATATTCCTCCATCAAGCGCTTAGCAGCAATTTTACCAGCATTTCACTGAGAAGTAGCTCCTATAATGATCTCAGCTGATGTCCAATTCCAGCAATTAGGTGTTTGCTAATTGCTGTTGGCTAGTCTGAAGGAGCTGAGTGGGGAAGTCGTAGTGGAGGACTGCAGCTCTGAGGAGGAGCTTCGTGGAAAGGGCAGCGCTTGATTACACCGCAGTTTTTTTCCTGAATGGTTGCCACGGGAGATTAAAAGATTTCTTAAACATCAACGCAACACTTCAGGTATGTTGTTCATGAAGGAATAAAACTATGACTCAAAAAGTCAATTTTACATAAACTACCCTTTAATATAGCGAAAATACAACAAAATGTTCCACTTTTGGTTACACTAGGTGTTCAAAAATCTGCTTGCGGCTACTTTAGAATAATTTAGCTTAATGCATCCATTGCATTGGTTTCTATAGCCATTGAGTTATATGAACTTTTGTATGTTGTTGAATCCATGTTCAGACCTGAGGAAGGGCTCCACAAGCAAACAAATGTTTTGTTTTTAGACATTTCATTACTTTATACAGCAGCAAGTACTTTACACTCAGGACACTCTGAAAGCAAACAGCTCCGGTCTGAACAGGAAGTAGGATATTCAAGAGCCCCACAGAGTTCGCTTATTGATGAGAGCTTAGATGCTGACAGGGTCGGATTCATCATTTCGACCTGCTGCAGCTGTAAAGCTTGGTAAACTGATTCTTAGAGTTATTTAGATTTATCTAAGTTAAGATTAATGTTGAGGTGTGTTAAACCCTTTTAAAAGTGGTTAAAAGGGTTTAACTCTTTTAAAAGGAGTTTTTTTTGTTGTTGATGAATGATGACAAAACTGCTGTGGTCATCCTGAGAGGAGGTGGGGGCTTCCTCTAAAGAGTGACAGTTGTGGGTCAAACAGAGGTCACACGGGAGGTTATTTGGCTGCATACTTGACAACAACAACATCAACATCAGTGATTAAGATGTGCAGATCGGCGTCCGTCTGCATGTGCTGCTCAGAAACCGGTCTCAAACCTGTTCAGATTAACCCTGCAGTTCACCTCAACACAGGCTGGGAGAGAGAGAGAGAGAGAGAGAGAGAGAGAGAGAGAGAGAGAGAAAGCTGCTGCTTTATCCAGGCAGCCTGGCACCTACAGTAAAGCCTATTAGCAGATCAGCTGTCAACTCACCGGCGGAGACGCACAACAAGACATGCAGAACGTCAGCAAGCTCTGACTGGGTTCTGGTTTCTGTTAAAGATCTGCTAATACTGCCCAACCCGACCCCCGAGGGGAGAAAAGGAAAAGGATGAATTCAAAGGCAACGAGCCGAGAATGAGAGAAGAAACGTGAGATTTAGAAGTTTAAAACTGATATTTGTAACAGCTATGAGTTATTTATTTACTGGATTTATGACTAAGTAGTCACAGTGAAAAAAAACAATAAAGCTCTTGCTGTAAGAGCTTGTTTTCAGTCAATAATTCCTTAATATTGATGAACAAATATTTGTTGCATTGGTACAATATTTCACTTATAACTTGAGAAAAATTAAAGTGAAATAATTTGCCAGTAGAACTGGGTTTTAGCACAAGCTCCTATATCTTGCTGAAAAGTTGCTTGTGAAATAGTTTTGACTTATTTCAAGTGTATTAAGACATTTGCACAATGAGCCATTTGGCTCAGACACAGAACAAAAGTAACTGGTGGATTGAGCCGTCTGTTGTAACATGAATCCTTGTGTCCAGATTTTTTTATTCTTTGATAGTTTCAGAAAATTTAGGCAAATTTACGCTATTATGAATATGTATGCTTTTTAAACTATTTCATGACAGGCTGTAGCACACGAAATATTAAATAAATACTGAAATGATCTTTTTTTGTTTTTAATAAATTCAATTTATTTGTTAATAATTTAACATTCTTAATAATAAACCAAAACATTTCTATGCATACTGAGTTACTTGTTAGATTGAGGCACTTTAGGACCTCCATGCTTCTTTTTATGGGCTTTAGCGTTTTTTGGGGTGCAGTTATACAGATTTAATGAGGCCTGCTGATCCACAGAGCGCTCTGAGACTCTGTGGCGTTAATCGAGGCTTGACCCGAGGAGGGAGAGAGTGAGCCTCTCATCTGTCCAGTGCCGGACAGATGGGAGATGACTGGTGTTCAGCTCCTTCGTATTAACTGAGGCCTTTTCACTACCAGGAAGGGATGAGCGCTGAGGTCAGATGGATGGGATTACTGCCAGTATTCACGTGAATCTGGAGAAACTGGCTCTGACTTGATTTCGCTGCTCCTTATGTCCCGAGCTGCTGGGTCGATGTTTACTCTGCGCGTAAATGATCCGTGCTCGGACAGCCGGGTCGGAGCCCAGATGACGTCCAGCGGGCTAATGACCCGCTGTGCTTCTCAGCTGCTTCGTCTCCTTCGTTTTACAGGAGGGAGGTGAGGGAGTGGACACCGGTGCTGCAGCAGCAGCTTCAATAAACCGGCATGAAGAAGGTGAAGGCAATGACCAAGCCGAACTTCCTGGACTCCCACATCATGGGTCAGCGGAGGACTGTCGCATAAACCTGACCCCAGAGTTTTACTGTATTCCAAGATGACAGTAAAACTGCTGAGTTTGCAAACAGGTAATGGATATCATTGTTGATCTTGCTGCCACACAGATGCAATCCTGGAAGTTTCCTCTGACAATAATTACCACCTCCAGGCGTCACTAACATGACTACAGACTCATTGTCTTGTTGACAGCTAAACAGACTGTACTCTACATTACCCACCACAGTGTAAAATGTGGTGTGAAAATCTTGAAATGATTTCCGTCATTCCCTGTTTGTTTGCAAAGATTTCTTCTCTTTTTTTTGTCATTAAATGTGCAATTTCAACAGACAGGGGGCTTTTGCTCAAATGTCTCCCACAATCAGGCGTTGATAGTTTTAATGAGTGTCACAGAGTTTAAAACAAAAGATCAGTTCCCCCAGAGAGAGAGCCGTGGTGTGTGTGTGTGTGTGTGTGTGTGTGTGTGTGTGTGTGTGTGTGTGTGTGTGTGTGTGTGAGTGTCTGTGTAAAGTTCTCCAACAAAGGTCTAGCATAGAAGTCATATATTAGATGTAATTTTAAGATAACATTGAGGTGGTAGGTGATGCACAGTGTTTGACCTGTGAACAAAGGGCATTGTTTCTGTCTGTAATTAAGTCACTTCAGCAGCTGCTCAACACAATACGTTCCAATAGAGACCACAGACGTAAAACACCCAGCAGGGCCGGAGCGTGACAGCGGCGGACAGGACCATGTATCCGCTCTGTTCGGAGCGCAACGCTTGACGTTCGCACTGCTCAGATACAGATCAGCTCCAGAGCAATTCAGCCTTATCTGTTTCCCTTTGGCTTCATCAGGATCCTGTCTGAGCTGCCGGCTGCCGGGCCAGTTTACACTTTGGAAATCGGGGTATTGTTGGGCGCAACCCGCAGTAACTGTGAATCTGAACAATTGTCAGGGAGGAGTTCCCAGCAAAGAAAAGGATGCACGATAATTCACACGGATTACTGGGAAAATGCTCTGACTCCCTTTAGATACATTCTGTTTAAGTTTGTGATCTGCTTTCTTTTGGGAAATGAATTTTCCTGCATGACAATAAAAACAGCTGTAGCAGAAGATGAAGGATTTCTCCAAGCCAACAGCTTAAGTTTTCATCGACCTGTAAAGAGCTGACTGCTCTAATTGTCGCAAACATCACAAAATAAAAGACACAAGAGGGAGTCTCAACAGCATGATGCTGCCACCACCATGTTTTACAGTGGGATAATAATGGTGGTGGTTATACTCTAACTCCAGTTTTTACTTCAAGCCAGAACATTCAGTTTGGTCTCATGGGCTCAGAGCTCCTTCTTCAATGAGATTAGTAGAAAACATTGACTTTTAGCAACTTTTCTTCACTGTTCAATAATTGCTACATTTGTTTAGCATAAAGCTAATACCTTCTGATTTTAGGGTCTTTTTCTCAGCAGGGCTGCTGGACGGTTCCTTTGGTCTTTTTCTTGACAGAAACCTTTTTTGTGTGTGTGTTTGCTAAGCTAGCACCTTGATAAATGTCAAAATAAGAAAAATGAGCATCAAAAATAACATTTCAACTATATTTTAACTCATATTTTATAATTATGATTGAAAAACAGATTGAATTTTATGATTTGAAAATACATTAGATTACATTTTTTCATTGCTTTTTTTTTTCTCCTCTTCCCTACAACTCTCTGAAGTCCCTCTAGCGCACCCTGGTGGCCCCCACCTTCTAAAACACCGCTCTAACAAATCTCCAAGGCCTTCACAGGCACACCACACTTCTTAGATTGTGCTTTTGTCTGTTTCTTTTTGTAAAAATGTTGAAGATTATGGATCCTCTTGCTTCGTCGCAACTTTGCACAACTTTGTGTTGATCTATCACATAAAATGCTATCTTTTTCTCCCTTGTCTCTCCTTCCAAGAACAAACAAACAAAAAAAACATTGAAATATGAGGTTGCATTGGAAAATGTTCAAGACGTATCAATAACTTTGCAAGGCACCGTACATAATGTGCTTCAGTACGCAGCAGGCCGCCATGTTGTTCAGTTCACCGTCTGGTGTTAGATAACTGTAGAAGACACCTTGTGACCTTTGTTTATGTTTCAGTCTCTCTCTGGTCCTCTCACTAGGGCATGAAACCGATGAGAGGAGACTGAATTGATCCTGATAATGATTTGTTTTGCACACTTTAAAAAAACCTGACGCGATGCGTTCACGTTGCATCCTCTTGCCTTCTACTGTTTTCATGAGCTCATGTTTACTTCAGCTGTATTTTTAATTCATTTAGGAGGTAAAAGCCTTTCACAACATTAAAGTCATAGATGCAGAATTTATTAAATAAAATAAAAAAATACATTTAGGACAAAATTTTAAAAAGAAATTAAAAATGAATGTGATAAAGTCTACTGTGTGGGGTTTTGACTGTAATGATGTGGCTTGTAGGTAAACTGCGGTTGAAATCTGAAGGCGATGCACTCAATGCCCTGCTGCATGTTATCTGTCTGCCATATTGACCGTGCACTTCAATCTGCATTCTGCTGCTACCGTTAACCCATGCTATCTCGCTAACACTCCCAGGACTTTCACACGGCTGACATCATCGGCTCATTGGATTTCACCGGGGGAGATGACACGAGTGCAACGTTGCCACTTCATTAGATCACAGTGCAGATGTGTTGTACATCCTGTGAACAGCTGCCAGCACGCCTATGGTCGGTGTTCCCTACATTTCCTCCAGTTTGTGCTGGTTCTTACGAATGCTACAGTGATTCCTCTGTAGCTAACCTAAAAATACAGTGCAGAGAAAAAGTCTTTTTTTTTTTCCTTCTGACTTTTCTTCTTTTGTCCCGCAAACCTCAACAGATCTAAAAAGAGTGGATGATTGTAGCAATGAGTCATTGTTAGATTTATATTTAGTGATTTCATGAAGACAGAACCAATAAACAAATCGTCTGGGTTTGCAATTTGGTTTATTTTGGTTGTTTTGAATGCAGGAGTTCTGCTTGTGTGTGTCTTGTCTTCTTTAGCAGGCTTCATTTTAGCATTTTCTGTAAAAAAAAAAAAAAAAAGTGATATTATTATTTAGATTTTTGGCTTAATTAAATGTTTGTTTAAACTTTAATTACTTATATATATATATATATATATATATAATGTTATATATATATATATATATATATATATAC
>CAEFZX010000358.1:0-33165 GCA_903066825.1 Alfaro cultratus | reverse complement strand
ACCACACAGTAACACACCAACAGTAACACACCACACAGTAACACACCAACAGTAACACACCACACAGTAACACACCAACAGTAACACACCACACAGCACAGTAACACACCAACAGTAACACACCACAAAGTAACACACTACATAGTAACATACCAACAGTAACACACCACACAGTAACACACCACACAGTAACACACCACAAAGTAACACACCACACAGTAACACACCACAAAGTAACACACCAACAGTAACACACCACACAGTAACACACCACACAGTAACACACCAACAGTAACACACCACACAGTAACACACCACACAGTAACGCACCAACAATAACACACCACACAGTAACACACCAACAGTAACACACCACACAGTAACACACCACACAGTAACACACCAACAGTAACACACCACACAGTAACACACCACACAGTAACGCACCAACAATAACACACCACACAGTAACACACCAACAGTAACACACCACACAGTAACACACCACACAGTAACACACCAACAGTAACACACCACACAGTAACACACCACACAGTAACGCACCAACAATAACACACCACACAGTAACACACCAACAGTAACACACCACACAGTAACACACCACACAGTAACACACCAACAGTAACACACCACACAGTAACACACCACACAGTAACGCACCAACAATAACACACCACACAGTAACACACCAACAGTAACACACCACACAGTAACACACCACACAGTAACACACCAACAGTAACACACCACACAGTAACACACCAACAGTAACACACCACACAGTAACACACCACACAGTAACACACCACACACTGCAGGACGTTGTAAGATTGGCGTAAAGGGAAAATCGGGGCAAAAAACAAACAAACAAACAAAAGGCTTTAGCGGGAACACCAACATGCAGAAGCATTATCTGGCGGGTAAATGCATCCCGTTGACAGATTCGCTTCCTTATAAACACAGTTTGGCGGCCCGTGCCATTTCGAAACACTTCCTGTATCAGTCACGTGACTTGCTGAAAGCAATACGCGCACCGACACGGGGTTTTGTCTATGGGCTTGACGCATGGCCGACGCAGCAGTGTTGCCGGACCCATCACTAGTGTTTTAGGGTCATTCACTAGCTAAAACATGTACCCACATTTCAGCTCCAAATTATTATCAACAGTATCTAAGTAAATTTCTTCATGCACTATCCCTCAATTAAATATCAGCTTGCACTGCTAAAAACAAAAGCCCCACATCATAATGTTCCCGCCACCAAATTTCTTTGTTGGCATGGTGATTTTAGGGGTGTGTCCATGCATTTTCTGATCCAAACCTGATGGTTAGATTAAAAAGAGTTAGATTTTTTTTCCCCCAGCTGACCTGACTGCATTTTTCAAGTATTTTATTGGCTTAACAAAATGGTCCCCAGCTAGCTTTAATTCCATAATTGAGCTCCAACATATTTTTCTCAGGCAGTGGAAATAGAGGTCATGGTTGCTGAATGCATCATTTGCTTTCATAAAAAACTACCTGCTGGTTCAAAGTTTTTCTGAAGCTCTTTGTAAGTACATGGTGGCACTTGGATAGCTCTAAAAATTATTCTTTCAACTCCACTGAGAGAAATCTCTTACTGGAAGCTGGTTTTGGGTGACAGTCTTCTTTCCACTTTATGATTATGAATCCAGTGGTGGTTAATGGGAGATGCACACCTTCAGAAACATGCTTACACCCAAAAGCATGTTGCATAAGGTTGCAAAAGTTCTGAGACATCACTTTACCAGTCTTGAGATGCTTCTTGTGTGACACCTTAGTCATTAAATCTTTCTATAAGCCGTCTGTTAGGATTAAACCATGCTATGCCATTTGCACTGACAGGTAGTAGAATTGCTCTCTAAATAATTACTGATTGCAGTTTTTTCACTCAGCTTTCTCTTCCTTTTTTTAGCTGCTTACTCACATTTGTTCAGTTATTTTTTACCCTACATTCCACTTTAGTGAACATAATTTAATTTATGAACTGATTCTGTTAAATTTCTTGATCTCTTTGTTGTTACAGTTGCCTGGTTTGAATTTCATGCCAATACCCCCATTAAAACTACATTAGAAAAGAGCAATGTTGATGTGTTTGATACTTATTTGCAGTAAACTGATATGTTTAATATTATTCAAATGACATTTCTAATAATTTGTCCAGTGCTCTTTCTTATTTTGAAATTGGCGGTAATTTTGGTCAAAAACTAAAAATGCAACATTTGTCTGTCTTTGGAGATTAATCCAACTGCACGGCTAAGATGTGTGATGCTCATGCATCAGCATTATAATTTGGAATATAATTTTGTTTCCTTTATCTCTAAAGTAATTTCTTCATCTAGGTTATTTTTAACTGTTGAATCATGTAGTTTTAGCAGAAGTTGTTGATAACTTGAAATCAATGGTATTGTGCACACAAGCTTTTTTAAAACATATTTTTTGGTACGCATGGCTACTTGCCTTACCTTATGTTTGAATAGTCCTGTGTTACTTGGAATTGGGACATTTCTCACTGTTACTATTCTACTGCAGTTTATTAACCAACATTATGTCCAACAGTCATCTGTCTGTCTGTCTGTCTGAAAGTCCCACAGCATCTTAGCTTTCCATTTTTCTAAGCTCTTTGAATTATAAAAGATATGAAACATCTAGCATCAAAATGTTTAGCTATAATATCAGAGGATAAGTTGAAGTGAGAGAGCCCGGTTTGAAAACATGCATCCAAGCATGCCATACATCTTTAATCTGCAGGTCTGCTGAAGGCAGCAGATAAGCTGACAGCAGTTATTTTTGAAATAACCTGTTTAAGAGGAATCCCTGAAGAGTTGCTGGTGTGACAAAAGCTGCGAGATGATGTGTTTACTGGCAGATCATTAAAAAAAATCCTTGGGAGAAAATGTTTACAGGAATTGTTTGGGGAAATATTCTTCGTTGCTTTCTTGCCAGCTGTCACAAGAGAAAATTGCCTCAACTGTCACATTTGTTTTGAGAATTGAGGGAGTCGGATTATTTTTCCAGCTTTTGAACTGGATGTTTGCCTTTTATGTCAGAAATTATTACAAGATTGCTGTCATTGAATTAAACAACTGCTTAAATCCCTCAAATTAACTGACTTTCTTACTCTGAGTTAATGCAAACATGTCAGCCTTTGAGAAATGTTTCCATCCCTGAGAGATCACATTAATGAACCGTGAATCTTAGAAGGCAAATCAGCTGTCAGAATAATGGCAGTTCTCTCCCTGAGGGTCAGGAGTCTATAGATTCCTCTCAGACATGAAAATAAAAGACACATCTTCCGCCTCTAACTAATTACCCAAGCTAAAACACATTAATAGCTACATTTATCAAGCCACTCTAAACTAATGGAGTATATTTCTAGTTTTGACAATTGATCCACCTGTGCACAGCATAACAACCATTAGTGTGATCAACCACTGAATGGAGATCAAACAGCATTAAACTTGTGAACACTTGCTGTTGATGTTATCTGTTTCCCACAAGAGTTTCATTTGCTCTGTTCTCTGGCGTGGACAAGGACATGGACAGGGGAGTGGAGGATAGCTAGTGCCGCACCTCCTTCATATCCTTCTGGCATTTCACCAATAAGATGAGAGCAGTGCAAATTTCCCCCTAAAAGCTTCTTTTTAATCACCATCAATAGGGGTGCAGATTTAATACTGCCTTGTGCTTTTACTCACTAATTTAGTTGTTTAGGTTTGGCTGTCTTAGATTACTGGTGAGATGAAAAGGAATAGCTGCAGCACAAAATCAACTGTATTTTTAATTACTAAGAAGCATGCAGTAAAGACTCTGCTCTACATATGTCTGAGAAGAGTAAACCTGAAGCTGTCAAAGAATACACAAAAGGGTTTCTAAATAACATTTTCTTTTATTTTGTGTGATGGAACAGCAATGTTTAAGAGCAAATCAGCATCCTTAAACATGACTCTGAAAAGGCACCTTCAAGCTCTCCAACAAGTCCAAGTCCTGGCAGAGTTTTTGGCAGATTTTTGTCACATCTTTCACAACACTCGCTGCAACCTTTGATCAGTGCAAGTCTGTCTGAAAGAGCGAGCGGGCTGCAGCATCGATTTCCCCACCGAGTTCCCGAGCTGCTTAAAGAGCATCCAGAGAAGCAGCAGCATCAGCAACAGGAGCCCAAAGAGCATCCCCACGTACAAGCTCAGGTTCCAGCCCCATCCCAGCGACAGGGGCAGTGAGGTGGATGCCACCAGAAATGTTCTGGGCGCAGGCATTGGTTTCTGACTACAACCTGCCCTAGCTCTCCACTTTCAGAACTAGGTCTTCAGCCACACTTGGGTCTCCTCAGATGCTGTGTTGTAGCCATTGTTCAGGAAAAGTACCTCACAGTTTGGAATAATCCAATGCTTTTCATGGCTGTATGCCAGTCAGTCAGTATCATGCTTGTAAAGCAGACCTGTTGAGTGCAGAGCATTTGAGCTGTCCATTCTTGCAAGATAAGAATCCTCTCTGCAGCTGGGCTCTGCTTCCCCTCTGTCAGATGCTGTGCATAAAGCCAGCCTCCCTATTTATCATGAGGGTGAGAGAGTGAGGTGAATTCAATGCCATTGGCTGCTTTTAGCTCCCTTTCAGAGAGGAAGTCACTGAATGGGAGGCAGCAAAAAGGCAAACCACATTTTTTTAAATCAGATTCCAGCCTAGAGTAATTAGATTTGCAACTGGGAAGATCATGATGAACAGCCTGATATTTTTTTCATTTAAACTTCTTGATATTTGCTTTCCACCTGAAATATCAAATTTCTTTCTAGAGTAACATTTATCCTAAAAAAAATAGGCATAATTATGGGAATTAGTCATTTAAAATCACCCTAAAAGATGTAACCCCCCCCAAAAAAAAATAAAATAAATGTTTTTGGTGTTTTTTTAAAGTCACCATTGCTTGAATTTTTCTGCTCAAAGGCAAATAGAAGATTTTCTACAGTATATCTTGCTTCATCTTTCTAATGAAATAAAAAGTTGGAAGGTGTTTTGCATTCTGTGGTTAAGATGGCCTGTTTGTAAAGAGGCTGAATTCTGTCTGCTACATAGCTTTGTGTTTTATTACTGGATGTGAATCTCAGACATCATTGCTCTTTGTATGGTGCTCCCAAACAGTGGTGGTGCCAGGCAGGGCGGCAGGGGGCGCTATAGCTCCTCCTGGATTAGCACTACGTTTTGTTTTTTAAATTTGATGTACTATTTTATATTTATTTTGATATTAAACATGAAAAGCAAAAAAAATCTGTCAATTATCATACTATGAATAATTATAAATCAATAAAAAAAAACTATAAAAAATGATTGAGCACTTTCACATTCTTTCAACAACCAATGGGTAGCATAAGTGAGAAAGTTATTTTACTGGCCAAAATTCAATAAAATGACTTGACATCAAGAGACCAGCAATGGACCAGAATCAGTGTTGGTGTGGCAACAGATCAGAAAGCATAAATCTTTGCTTGGTGTGCTTACCCATTACAGGAAAATTGGAACAGTTAATTCCGTTTGCAATTTCATTTAAGTGAAACATTCTTGATGCAGACTGATATATTGCAGTTTGTCAGCTCACTTTCTTATGAAAACTGGTACAAGCACTGTCCTGTCCTTGGCCAGTTCCCAATTCACCGTTTGTGAACTGGCCAAAGGACAATGCAAGACAGGGTTGGAGGATTTCCGTATTGTCAGATATTGAATATGTACCATTGGCATGTTCTTGATTTGGTTGCTACTGAAATGCACTACATCTTCCTTTAATTGTATGGCTTGTTTTACTTGCAAAACAAAATCTGTTTCATTTTACTTTCCTGTTGAAAGTAAGCTCTGTGGGCTCAATACTAAGAGTCCACAAGTCAGTACATTACATTAATTTCATATCGAGTCATTAACCTGACCACTAGGACACTTATTGAAATATTTCCAGTTTAATGGGTGTAGGTAGTTTCATACCTACAGCCATGTTGTCATTCAAGACCAAAATGTATCCTCTGCTGCCCCCATGAGGTCAACACTATAAAGATGCTTCAAACAGGTCATAGATTAAAGGGGTTTATTTACAAGAGCCATATTTTACATTTCAGAGGATTCCACAAAAATGCTGCCATTTTAAGAGACTGTTGTAATGAGAGATGACTCACTAAGAGAAACTTTAATCTGTAACCCATGAGGTCAAATGCTTACCACCTTAGAAAACTGTAAAAATGCAACTGCTTAGAAAAAAAACCAGTCTGGGTTCTGGTACATTGCACGGCCCAGTATTTTAACACTGAAAGCCAAAGTAGCATTAACAGTGTTTTAAACCTCACTATTTTGTCTTATTGGAAATAAACCCATTAAAACTTCTTGATTAGCCAAAAACTGACATGTGGCATGAACATTGGGATTCAGAGTATAAAAAAAAAAAAAAAAAAATTAAAACCTCTAAAATATCTAGCACTACTCCAAAAAGAGCAGGGCGTAATAGAAAATGTTGCACATCATTTACAAAAAAAAAGGACTTTAAAAAATAAAAAGTGACAGGAGGTATGCCTCTACATTAGAGGAAGGAGTCCATCAGTTTGGTTGGTGGACTGATACTGGAGACTTCAAGGTATCTGGGAAACAAAACAAAAAATTGATTCAGAACAGTGTCGAGTCACAGAATCAAGTTTTGAGATTAATGCCAACAGCTTACTTTGATCCCTTATATTTTTCCCGGACGGACTGCTGGGCATGCTGTGCAGCACCAACATAGGTTCGGTGGAGATCCTCAATGCATGGCATAAGATCCTCCAGGGTGTAACCACTCATCTCTACCAGAGACTTTGGCTGAGGAGGGAAATAAATATCACTTACAGCCTACTGCAGGAATCCATGCAACAGAAAAGCATGTTCAAGTATAGAACGTGGTTCAGTCTGATCCAAACCAGATCAAGCCAATATGTTCTAATTATTGCAGAGGCTGATTAAGAGCTCATCCCAAGACTAGGAAAATGCATCCATGTTAAGGGAATTTGGCAGTGAATTGTTCAAACTTTGAGATTAAGTGGAACATTGCTAGATACGTTTACTTTGAGCGGGGCGGGATAAATAAAAAAAAATACACATTTCACAGCTCCAAGGGGAGATTCTTTAGCCTTTTTGGGACTTACCCATGAGCTGCCAGTCACCGTATTGTTGGCCAGGACGTAAGCAGCAGCCGCCATCTGTGATGGCAAGTATTTCAAGAAGGGATCCGAGTCGACAAGGCTGAGCTCCCCAAGGTACTAGGAGGAAATGCAGTTTTACGAGTTAAATATGCCTGTAGAGTCAGTTTAGGCCAATGTTTCTCAATTCCTGTCCTCACGGCCCCCTGCCCTGCATGTTTTACGCGTTTCCCCTTCTGCCACACACCTGGATTGAATATTTTGGTGATTAAATGCTTCTGCAGTACTTGATGGCGATGCCATCATTTGAATCAGCTGTTCTGGAATAAAGGCACATCTAAAACATGCAGAGTAGGGGGGCCTGAGGACTGGATTTGGTTTAGGCTCAAGTGAATAACTTCTGATACTCACCATGGCCAGGCTTTCCACTTGCTTGGTAACAGCCTGATGGCAGAAGTATTGCGTGAGAAACTGGTTTATTGTTGGAGCAGCCAGATCAAAGGAGAGCACTTTAAGCACCAGATGCTCCATTCTCAACACTTGCTTCTTTGTGTATGTGTCATCTGTGATATAAACGAACTCAGCCACCTCAGGAGGGTAGATCTCTTCAAATTTCCTGTATTAAACAATCACTTTTACACAGGGACAGAAATGCACCTTGTTTGATTGAGAGGTTGTAAACAGGTACATACGAAGCCAGCAGCATGGCAGCAGTCCCGACAAGCTGAAGTTTGCCTCTCAGGACAGACATGGAGGAGAGGAAGCGATCGATGTAGTTAACAGCCAGATAGAGGGTCTCATTCTGGAGCTTGTACTCTTCTCCGACCTCAACCAGCCAGTCCACTAGGATGGCTCTCATGCTGTTTGTGATGTCTGGCTGCTTCTTCATGTAGCCTGCTTTAGGTCTGGTTTTCACCTACAGGATAAATATGTAATTTTGTTGACGTTCAAATACACTAGCATCCACATAGCAGCCGTTTCTTACCTCCATTTCTCTAAGGTATGTGTGGATTTCAGCTGCATATTCTGCAACTTCGTTCACATTGACTGGCTTTTCATCCCCATCAACCACAGACATGTCCATGGGAGAATCTGGGGGGGAAAAAAACAAAAAAACAATTTGAATGCTCTGAACACCCAAAGGTTGAAAAATTAAGAAATTTCAAACCCACCAAAGCTAACATCCATTGATGATGGGATGTCGATTGTGGCCAGAGGCTGGCGGAGTCGTGCCACAGCATTGTTGATGGTCAGAGGAGATTCTTCCACAGTGGGCTTCACCTTGCTGGCTTCAGCTGCATCAGGCTCATCCACGTAGATCTGGAAAGCAGGTTGCCTGGTAGGTGGCTTCTCAACGTTGCTCCTTGCAACATCTTGAGTTTTGCAGAAGGCAGGCTGCGATGATTCCTGGAACAACAACTGAATCAGGAAACTTCTCAGACTGAGCATGAGAAAAGCATTAGAATTTATAATGATGTTGCATTTTACAAAAATATTTACTGATGGCGGGAGCAAGCGCTGGAAAGTGTATACTGCTTTTACTGGCTCCAAGACGAGGAAAACTGTTACGCTAGGCGACATAAAAATGGCGGATAACTAGGCCAAATGAAAGCTAAGGCTAAATTGAAACTTTAATATGGCTCGATTAAGGCAGTCTAACAGGAGTCACTTCATCTGCATGCGATTCTTTGAAAACTGGTATGAATTTTAAGTTTTACTGTATTCAAAGCATGCAAGCAGCTGTTAGCTTTAGCTAACCACACGGGCCGGTTTACAGCACTGTTACCTGCTTTGCGCCGCGCTGGTTCTGGACTTTGCTCCTGTGGTTGTTCTGCAGGGCTCCCAGGACGGTTCTGTTATTAGCAACTTGCTTCGGAGGAAGATTTTCCAGGTTCTCGTTGGCTGCAGCTCGGTGTTTGAGTGAGCCTCTAAGCCGTGTTAGCATGTTTTCCTGGTTGTGATTCTCGCTAGCCGCGCTTCCTTGTCTGTTAGCTGCTGACATGTTTCCCCCTCAAACAGCCCCCCCAAAAACTGATACTCTTCTGTTAGAACTGCTCAGATAAATCACGATGATCTTTCAGTGACAAGAAATCGTGTCCGAGCAGTTACTGTAGAGACTAAACAGTCGTTTCTAATCAAAACTTAACTGTTGAGATGGCAACAACACTTAGAACCGAGGCGCTAAAAACAAAACAAAAACAGAAAGCGCATATATAGCAGGAGGCTTGCTAAAGAAAGAAAACTGCGCTAAGTTGTCATTTTAAGCGGTCTCAAAGTTGTACCAACCTGCAGACAAAGCAGCTGCGCTCGGATCTATTTACAGAGAATCATGAAGGGACGCAAGATTGTCCCAGTTCAAGTAGCCCGCGATGATTGAAACGGACCAATCAGAAGAGAGAGAGCGATCACGTTGTAATTCTACGGCGGCCGAGACAGTGCAATATTGCTTTGATTGCAAATTCAAAACCGGTTTGAAACAAAGATCACCCTGAAGAGAAGCGTTACATGGCTTCAACGACTTTCAGAAAACACACAAACCGCTGTATTTTACTTCAGATGCTGTTAAACATTTAGGATTTTACGTTTTCTGAAAAGTTTAAAAAGTTTTAGTCTGCCTGAAAAGAACGACTTACATTGCTGAAAAGAAAGTCATTTGACAGAAAAAAATGTGTAGTTAATACTTTCAGAGGTTCATACATTTAATTTGAAACTGAATGATTTCAACTGTTATATGTTCATTAACTTTTGTCAGTGTAAATAAACAAGATTATTATATATATGTATATAAATATATAATTCATATATATATATATATATATATATATATATATATATATATGAAGAGGATGGTCAGGGTTGTCTGTAATTTTCTTCATTTTATCATGAATCCTTCTTAGCACCATCATTTCCAGAGGTTCAATAGTCCCTTTATCTTTTTATCACCTTGCCAAGCCTTCTTGAGCCCCCATCTGATACCCCAACATATAATAGTAGAAGAGATTATACTCTCCACAATAGATTTATATAAGATATGCAGCTTTTTTTTTTTCTAACACTGAAGGATTTCATCTTCCTGAAGAAGTACAATCCGTCTGTCCTTTCTTGTAGGCAGCTTTATGGTCCAGTCTGTTGTCCAGGTGAACACAGAGATAAGTTTTCTCTTCCACCACCTCCAATTCTCCCATAATGGAAATATAGTTTGATGTAATTCTTATGGTTGTTGTAATTATTTTAATTAAAAAAACTTTCAACCTATTGGCAATTAGGTTGAAAGTGACAAGAAATCATGTTCATGTGACCAGATAGTATTTAACTAATTTAATTATACAAAGGTCTGTAGATAGATTAAATCAGTCCCCATACTGATCTAAACCAAATGAGCATACTGATCTAATCAGTATGGGGACTGATTAAAACAGTCCCCATACTGGAGAAAAAACAATATTCATGTCAGATCTGATGTTTTAGAAACATTTTAAAAGCAAATTCTCTATAAATGGTAAAACTGAATTTAAGGATTTTTGTAACATTTTCATTTAGCCTCAATTAAAAGACAGCCATTATTCAATTAAACATGCATTATTATTTTAAGCAATATCAAAAGATTGAATAAATATTTTATTATTCTGCAATATTAATATTATATTCACAAATAGTTTCTAAATACAATAAAATACCATAATTTGAGACAATATAAACATCAGTGTTGGATAATTACCATTCTGTGATGTGATTACAGGACAAAGCAGCCCAGAGATAAAACAGAAAAAATATAAATTTCTGGTTTGACTTCATGGTTCACTGAAAAAGTCTAATAGTGAATTTAAGTCATAATGGTCAAGTATCTGCAGCATTGATGACACTTTTGTTCTCACATTCTTGCCCTTGAACTTGAATTTGTCAATAAGAAGATCAGTGATCATCCCTGCAAGAAAAATAAGCACAGATCAAGTTACTGTAATCCAAATGACTTACAACATTAAAATTTCCTTAAAAATCACTCCTAGACTTTACCATAGAGCCTATCAAGGTGTGCTGGCTGCTTCTTGTACTCTTCCAGAAGATTGTCAGACTCGTCCAAGATGCTGCGGTACTCTGGGATTAGGAAATCAGCATTCCCCTCATGTACCTGGAGCTCCTTATGATTATAGAAGAAAGGAAGGAGAGCCAGGTCACACATGAGCCCTGACACAATATGTTCCCATTTAACCAAAACTTACTTTGAGAGCATCGATAAGCTGAACTTTCTTTGCCAACAGTAGCTGGTACTCCAGTTTTGGATGGATCATCCGGAGAGTGTGACTGACTGAGTCATCATTTATATCTGGAAGATACACAACAAATGGGTTTCTTTTCTCCTGTATAGATCAATGCAAAAGCACATCAGTGTGAAATTCAAAGATACGCAGTAGACCTACCATATGAAATATTTAGATTTATTTTCTTTTTGGTCGCCTCTTTAGAGAGAACATCTCTGAGGATAGAGATGGTAGAAATATTGTCTGACTTAAAGTGACCCTCCCCTTTGCTGAAAAGATAAATCAGACAATTGAAAAAACATACCTAAAAGATACTGTAAAACCCAGGTGAAAATTTCAAATTTAGTTATGCATTTTTAAAATGTACAACTAAACAAGGTTTTATGTTGTCTGTTAAACCTCAGAGTCCACATAAATAGAACTTTTAAGATAACAGTTGTGTGCTTAGATAATATTTTATCAGTCAAATCAAAGCAGTTTTCTCTGCAAAGTGCCAAATTACACCAAAGTGAAAGATGTTCATTATTATTTAATTTCAAGAAGTACTCTTAGAATGCAGAGAGTGAGTTTTTTATTAATATTTTAACATCTGTTAATGGGTTTTATAAATAAATTATGTGACAACTGGTCTTTTGAGGACATTTATGATTTTGATATGACACTCCTGAACAAAACTTGAGTTGTTTTTAGTATGTTCCTGAGTTTACCAGTATGTGGCTTCAATCTGTGTGCCGAGGAACGTGTTGTGGAAGTAAAAGGTCACACTCTCCCCTGCTGGCGTTTTTTCAGGCACCTCTGGCAAACAGAAAACCACCCAGGAATGAATTTCAGCAAAACTGAACTGCCCCACCAGACTGAGTTGGTTCATTGGCCTGAAACAGAAATGGGCAGAGATCATCTACAATGTAGCTGATATAACTGGAAGTTGACTTCTAACTAAATGTCTACTCATTATTGTATACCAGCTTTTTTATATTCAAGCAGTCAAATTGTTATTTGATGCTTACATAAAGCCCTTACCTGTCTGGGTCTATGCTGTGTGTCCGCTGATGCAGAGAAAGAGGTTTGATCTGATACTGTCGAACCTGGCAGGTCTTGGGCTGCAGCCTGGGTGTAACGTAAGCCTGCAGGGTCCCATACTGTCCCTCAATGGATCTCACCTGTATGTGGATAAAACTGATTATTTATTTGCTGGATCTTATACAGAACAACATTTAAGCTCATCAAGTAGATAGGGTAGTGATTTTTTTTCCCCAGCATTCATAATAACCTGCGCAGAGACTTCGCTTTTGAATAATTAACCAAGAAGTGATACAATAGAAAGTAAAATACCAACTGTAGTTGCACAATGTGTTGCAAAAGTATTCCTACACCTTTAAGCTTTTTCATATTTTGTTGGGTTATAACCAGAAACTTCAGTGTATTTAATTAGGATTTTACATGACTCAAGCAAAAATTCTCCATAAATGTGAAAAACAAGAAAAATTATACCTACTATCTTACATTTTAACTAATAAAAATATGTATTTAGCCTTAATTTAATCTTATCATAATTCATGCTGTTCTGTGAAAACCCCTAAGGTTTGTTAGCGCTCATTAGTGAACAAACAGCATCATGGAAATCAAACTGAGTATCCGTGGAAAGACTTTCAAGTAGATGTTCACAGATGCTCTCTAACCAATTTAACTGAGCCTGAATTGTTTTCACAAAGAAGACTGGGGAAAAACATCAGTGTGTAGATGTGAAAGGCTATTAAATATCTACAGATGTAATGGCAGTGACTAGACATTCTACTAAATATTAACCCAGAAGTGTTTAATATAGATGCACACCACTCTTTGTCCATTTCTGGTTTTTATCTGTAAAAAAAAAAACTGCATAAGCTTCTTTCCATGTCACAATCATGCACCGCTTTGTTAGCCTACAACAGTGTGGTGTTGCAATGTTAAAAAAAACAAACAAAAAAAAAAAAAACGTAGAAAGGTTTAAGGGTTAATAATACCTTTGCAAACCACTGTACAAATCTAAGAGTTCCATTAGCGGTGAGTTATAATAAAGAAAACCCTACATGCCTTCACTCAGAGTTAATTTAATAGTTACCTTAAGCTCAAGTCTGGTTGTATTAGCTTGACATCTGTATGTGGCCAGGAGGAAGTTTCCATTAGGTTGCTGGAAACACATATTCAGTCAGGGCCGTAAGAGCACAGCAAGTTTATGCTTTATTCATGCTTAATGTATACAGACTGATTTAAAAAGCTCACCTGTGAGTCGCATTCACTGAAACTGACAACGGCTGAGTTCTTATCTACATCCAGCAGGTCTATGGGGACATCACTCTGAGAAAAAAAAAAGATTCAAATTGAAGTTACATTCTGCTTCTTAGATAATACGATTAAAATTAAAGGATGTTATTTGTATCAGCAGCAAATAACTGCTGCAGATACCTGCAAGAGTAGGTTATCGATGGCCGTCGGCACTTCCAGAGTGAGACTGTAGCTGGCGTCATCCTGGCAGAGCGTGAACTTGTCATTGATGCTGAAAACAGGCACAGCAGAGACGGCCGTGCTGGACTGACTGGACTGTTGGTATTGCTCACGCCCCTGAAGAACTTTAACCTGCAACTGCTCGAGCTCTGCACTAAAAGGCGACGATATGACTCAGAAACAAATTTGTACTGAAATCCAAATTTAATTGGAAAGCAGAAGGTAAAATGAGAAGCTCAGACACATGGATAATTGTGCTCATACCTGAGTGCTTCTATTTTAGACTGGGTCTCCTTGCTCACCCTGATCTCGTCTCCTTGTACAGCCTCGGCCCTCTGGGGTTCAGAGGTCAGCCCAGTCACCCATCCTGAAGATATAATCCGCATTCAAGGATACAACTATTCGACAAATCTAAGTTTGAAACCATTTTTATAATTTCTTTCATTTCTAAAGGTAAATCACATCTCTAAACCTGTATAGGTGGCAGTTAAGACCTCATCATATGACTCTTTCCCCACACAGCCCCCTTGGATGGAAGTCACACTCTCTGTCAACACCTGAAAGGAGAAGAAATTTCATCTTTAATTAAGAAACCAGCCAACATTTTAAAGCAAAGTTATGGTATGCCCGTGGAGGCAATCTGCTCAAAAATATAGGCCAGACTGGCAAGTTTTTATAGTGTTTCCCTGCAAGTATTCATGACGGGACACTATACTGGGAGTGAATGTATGCATTAATCCAAAGGTCATAAACAGCTTTAGGATTGAAAACTAAACTTAAAACATATTGGCAACATGCAGGCCACATGACCCATAATGCGGTCAAGCAGCTTTTTATTGTGATAACTGTTTGCCACTATTAATGAAGAAAATCAAACTAGAACGGGCAAAGTCATTTTCGTCATCTCACATGTTCAAAGCGTAACGCAGGCTCTCTGGAGCTGTCAAAACCATAGACTTCAACTGTCCCATCGTCCCTGCCCACCAGGATGTCATTCACACCATCGCCAATGATGTCATAAGTGTCAATGCAAAGAATTCCTGATGGAAGAACGAAAAGAGTTTTGGTGCTTTGAGACGCGTCCAAAACTACAACAAGTATAGTTCACAATGGGTCATGCCGTGAATGTTTTAAAACAAAATGCTTAATAAAACATTGTGCACGATATCACAGTTCAGTTTAGAAGTTTACACACACTAATAATTGCCTTATATATTAAATTGCAAAATTAAACTGAAAAACAAAATCTGGGTGAACTAGTTTCAATTTATTGCAAATTTCCCATAATATACACAAAGTTCAAATACAGACAGCCTTTGAACTGAACTCGCACATCCCCATTAATATTTGATTAAATGTCCCTTAGCAAATATGCATGCACATGCATATTTGACCACCCTCCTTGTTAGAATGGCAATGTTTAGATTTGAGTATTTAAACTGGTTGTTTGTCTGGCACAGACTCAGATTTAAAGTATTTTTGCATGTATTATTGTGCAATTTACCAATACTGGGCTGAAAAAAAGACCCTCAGCATGATGCTACCACCACCATGCCTGGAACAGTGTTATGTTTGAAAGCTTTGCTGCACTGTTATGCCAACCGCTTATAGTTCATGGAAGTCTTGAGCCTTCATGCTTCCAAGTTGTTCCTAAACATTCTAAAACCAAACACATCACAACTGATTTTAGAATAAATAAAGCAGGAAAGCATTAAGATTCAACCATATTAAAAATGTACTGGCTATGTTTAAAAGCCGATAGAAAGCTTGCTATTTCTCCAAAGAAGGATGGTGAATTAATTATCTGTCCAAAATTATGCAAGAAGCTTAATGTTGACTGGAAAAAAACATGCTAAGGGAGACTTAACCAAAAATTACAGGAAATGTGTGCATATTCTTGTGCTTGTATGTGTAACTTTAAACATTTGTGGATTAGAGAAAATTCACAATAAATCCAAACTACTTCACCTAATTCTTGTTTTCAAAACTTACTGAAGCTGCATGGAAAATCAACAGTTAAAATAAATAATTACAAATCCTAAATTAACATGGCTATCATGCCAATAATTAATGTTTAACTTTTGATCAGCTCTATTTTGAACTATACCTCCTTTCCTTTTTTCATTTCCAATCTCCCATTTGGTTGCAGCATCACAGTCACCAATCTGAACCAGTCCAATTTTTCCATCAGTGGTTCCATAAAGGACTTCCTCTCCTGAAGGAAAACACGAAGTGTTCAAATGAAACTGTGGGAGGATTTATAATTTAAATAAACTAAAGACAAGGAGCTGACTTGCCTCCATCTTTATTAAAAAGTTCCAGAACAGATGGAGGGCCGGGAACTTCAATATCATAAGATAGATCAGATCCCTGAAGTTAGAGTTAGAGTAAATCACTGAAGAGAAACCTCATTAGAGTGACGGAACAGACAATGTATAGAGCAAAAGAGTTCAAAACTGATCATTTATTTGAATGAAAATAATTAAAAATCTAGGTTAGCCACAGGTATGACAACATGAAAGCATCCAGTTAAACAATATTGTATTTAACTGTAAGTTTGAGTTACCTGTAAGACTCTGAGAACTCGATCTTGGCAAGCTAACACAGGAATGAGGTGAGGAACCTTTTCTGAGGATAAACATGTGATGTCATTAATTTTGTCTCCAGAAAGGAAATAGTCTTGGTCCTTGCAGTCACTGTAATGGTTGTAGATGTAACTTGCACACACAAAAAGGTCAGCTCCTGAGACATGCCTAGGAAAAAAACATTGTCATTATCATTCACATAGGTTAAAATGACAACATATTATAAAAGTCAGGCAAACAGAATAAGAAGCAACAAAAGGAGGAGGTTCCTACAAGGCATTAATGCTCTCCGTGAGGTTGGCCTCAAAGGTGAGGAACTGTTTTCCTTTCTTAGTGAATCCTCGAACCTGAGAACCAGAACAGACAAAGATCTTCTCCTGGGGAGTTCCCACTGCACCTCCAAGGTCCATTCTGGCTACCTTTGCTCCAGGGAGCGTTTTAAACACAGGCTAAAACAGACAGTCATATGTTTTTACAGTAAAAAATGATTCTTTAGAATTCAACAACAGCTGAATTATATAAAAGATAAGCTCACCACTGCTTCTCCCTTCTTCATCCCAAAGCATGTAACTACACCATCATGATCTGCTATGGCAACCTGAAAAAGAACAAGACACCAACCAGACCAAAAACATGAACTCTTTTATTTGAGTCCATCTCAACAAACCAAATTTTCAGTCAAAAAGACTGAATAAATGTTGAGCTGAGGTCCATTTACATAGCACATTTCAGAGGCTACTAAAGTTGATAGAAAGCATAAAACAGCATAATAAAAATTAGTTTTGTTTGAGAGAATTTGTTAGTGAAGCCACTTAACATTTACCTAAGAAGAGCCCACACATCCTGGACACAGGACAGCGTAACAAAGGGCTGTCAGAGATAAATTCCTCCCACAGGCTGTCCTTCAGATGAACAATTCCCAGTGAGGGTGCACAGATTGATACAATGCATATTTACACTAATTGAACTATGTCTTTCTCTTCTGCATAAACAGAAGATATATATATCTCATAACTGAAGTCATCTTCCTTCTTTGTGTGATTCAGAAAATGGTTCAGACATAAAATTTGGCTAAAATCAACAGGGATGTGTTTAGGGCTGTTGTAAATGAATGTTTTAGTAATCGAGTAATCTATCAATTATTCTAACAATTAATAGAGTAATGGGATAAAAAAAATTTATAAAATAAAATACTGGTAAATCTGGCATAACACCAGTGTTACTATCGAATATCAGTATCAGTCCAATTTTTCATTTTTTGAGCATCCCTAACAGTTACTTCTTTGTAGTTTAGAAAACTAACCTGTAACAATAATAGCTCACTTTCTAAGTTAACCTGTAGTTATACAAAAATCTGAAATTCTATTCAATTTAATAATAAAGAGGCAGGCTCACAAATACGCTTATAAAAATGTCTATACTCCAGCTTTTA
The DNA here is from genome assembly GCA_903066825.1 of Alfaro cultratus. Lineage (NCBI taxonomy): Eukaryota > Metazoa > Chordata > Actinopteri > Cyprinodontiformes > Poeciliidae > Alfaro > Alfaro cultratus. Next base: position 15,225 of record CAEFZX010000358.1, on the reverse strand, counting down.
GTTTATGTATTCATCTTCAGTCAGTTTAATAGATGAATTCTCAGCTTGCCCCAAACCTGTCAAGCTTTGGGTTTGAGAATACGGAAAATGTCGGCTGGAGCGAGCGGGCGGGGAGGGGGTGGGGCAGGGGGAAGGCAGGGGAGGCGGACGAACGAACGAACGTAAGATGGAGGGGCAGGAAACAGACCAGGGGACAGACGAACTATTATCAGAAAACCTGGTATACAGCAAATTTATTAACCTCAAAAGTTATAACGCATGTTTCAGGTCGCGTGTGAGGTGTGCTGTATTTCCCTTACTCCTTATAAAATTTATTTTCTTCAAGGAATAAGGGATCATGTTAATTACTTCTATGTATTAATAGTTTACATATGGCACCAACATCTTAAAGAGATCAGTGTCACTTTTCTTCACAGGAAAAGTGACACTGTTCTTGACTTACAAAACTCCACAGACCGAAAGTAAGAAGAGTGCTAAAGTCCAAATTAATCTTATATTATTAATGTTACTTTTTTATTAAATAAATTTAACTAACTAAATGTATTAAAACTTGGTCACATTTAACGGGAAACTGTTTTTTAAAGGTTTCTAATTACATGTGGCAGTGGTCTTCGGTAATAATACCTTTTGGGTTGATTTTTTTCCCAACGCTGGAAGTAACCTCATAGTTTTCTGGGATGTCACACCAACCTAGAGCAGACATGTAACATAACATTGGTTAGTTTTAGTTCAGCAGCAACTAAAACTACTCTAAATCTAGCGAGGCAAAAACAGCGACTATTAAATGGTGTTACCTGAGTATAATCGAGTCTATGTAGGTGGAGCTCCATCTTCTTTTAATTTCAAAGTCTTTTAGATAATATCCCAGCTATGTTTTTCGACCAAGTAAACTGTCTGCTTGAATCCTAAAGGTTGTTCAGATTGCTTCTTTCAAGATGAGTAACAAGAGAACGAAGAAGCCATTCAAGGCTGGGATTACTTTCAGCGCAGAGATTAGCTAGACGTGCTAACGTTAGCTAGCAAGCTAATCGACTAACACGATTAAATCAGCCGCCATCTGTCTCCGTCAGTGAGCACAAACTAACTATAAAGACACCGAATGAACAACATAAAACAACCGACGATAAGCATTATATTTGTTTGCGATAAATGTGAGATTAGGCCCCGTCTAACGACAAAAAAATTTAAGATAAATCTTCCACGGCGAACTGTATAATCAAACTCCCGTTGCCACGGCAACATTGACTTCCTTTCTCCAAGCTACGATTTCATTGGATAAAAGCAGAGCGGGAGATTGACGCCGAATGCTGATTGGTTGCAGTCTCCTTATAGTTGAATCCAGTTTTTACATGTCACTGCAGGGGTTCCGTAGCATCAAGACCTTAATCATATATACGTTGAACAACCTTACAACAAAAGTTAAAATTGAACAATCTCTAATCTAAGTCATTTTTAATTCTAACTTTTTTTTTTACATGAGGACAGAAAAGTCTTGACTGCTGCTGAGTGGCCCAAAGTCCTCTTTTCAAATCCAAGAAAACTAATTCAATTAATTTCATATGAAAATCAAGATAGTTTGGATACATAATTTGGCGACACGGAAGCCTCGTTACTTTATATTAAGAGATAAATGTTCAAATTCGGGGATAAGAGGAAATTTTAGAGATATTCTTGCTGCTCTCTGCTGACAAAAATCATGGATGCGTATTTCATTTGCCAGCAGAGTTTGGCACAAGTCTGCTCATTATGCTAAACTACCAACTCCTGGTGTAATGACCACGTATCTGTACTTGGTTAGGCACCAATCTGACCTGACCGAAATCATAGTAAATCTATGCTGAGAGAGGAAAGCCAACAATGCCAATACAGAAATCAAAGCTTCCTTAACTCCTCAGTTAATTGTCCAGCAATTCTGCAACAATTCTGTTTTTTGTTCTAAAGTACTGTGCAATACTAAACATTTTTGAAAACCTGAATGTTGAGTTTTATTGGGTGCAGGTTATGACAATCAAAATTAATAGAATTAAATGCTTAAAATATAGTGTAATTAATCTACATAATAGAGAAGTAACATTTTGGATTAGAAGGGAAAAGATTTTTCAATATTCTAATTTACTGAAAAACAAACTACATATCCTATGTATAGAAACTCTTAGAATAAGAAATGCAGTGTTTGTTTGGTCACTGATTAAAATATCTTAGTCATTAAGTTGAGAAGTTAATGCAATTCAAAACAGTTAATATTTTAGAGATTTTTTTTTAAGAGATAACTTTATTCTTGTCATAAAAATGTGGTGTCTCCTTACATATAGAAGCACATAAAATGTAAAGAAAAACAGGCATTGAGGAGGAAACCTACTGCAACATCATTGAGTTAAAAAAGTTCAGAGCTGTGATAAAAATTGAGAAACAATGTAAGGATGACATGCATTGTGCAAATTATATCATACATGACTCTGACAGCAAAAACTGTGGTACCATAAAATATTCTTAAAAATACAGCAGATATCTTCTCAGCTACACATCCATCAGACAACCTAGTAAAATAATTATGGATGTTAATGGAACTTATTTGACGGCATAGAAGGAAAACGTTGAAGGTGAGGCATTCAGACATTTCATAATTATTGACAAAAAAACAAAAAAAAACATTTCTTTAATAAAAACATATTCATGCGTCAAGTCTCTATAATCTTAGAATGTTATTTTTCCATCACAGAATAAACATTTTTATGAATAAATAATAACATGAAAGAAAATAAACCTGCCAAAACATGTAGAGTGCAGCTGATATCTGCTGTGCTCTGGTCAGCCAACAAAAACAGAAATATCACTATTAGATTTCAGTGCTTTACAGGCTTTTCTTCAATATAGAGGTAAAAAAAGGGAGGTCAGACAGTAAAGTTGACATTCAAAAAAAGGTTTCTTCCACTGATGGCAATGTCTGTCCCCTTCATAATTTTAAGTCACATCGCAAATGGCTGAAAAACTAAAATGGAACAAAATCTGCGTCGTCTAATCAGACCCCTGTGGGGGCGAGGCGGCTGACAAAGGCGATGCTGCTGAGGCACATCCTCCTCAAAAAAGCGGGACAAGAAGGCTTCATGATGAAGTGCTCCAGAAGAATTCGTAGCTCAGTGAACAAGGTGCTACAGAGGGAAAACCATGTGAGAATAATAAATCTGAAATATGTCCCTACAGAAAAACAAATGACTAAATAGTCCTCCTTACTTGAGGTTGGTGGTATATTTATTTACATTGCAAAGCAGCTCAGACACCATCAAAAAAATATTGTGTTTTCCTGCTATAAATGTGGTGACAGAGATGTGATGATTCTGCCTTTTTTTGACCTGGCAATAATTGAGTTGACCAAGAATTTCACTCTATGCCAAAGTATTCTAGACACTAATGTGATGCCATCAGCACAAGCATTCACTAAACTGGGTCATTAACTGGACAGCGATCTCCAATGCGCCTGCAAATCTACCTAAAACCCTTAGAAAGTAATTAATCAATTTGCTGCAACTTGTTGTAAAATGCTGAGGTGGAACCTAAAGAGAGTTGTGCTCAGAAAATCTAAATAATCTGAAGCAAAGTTATATAAAGAAGACAGAGTTATAATGATGTGACAGACTTAAAAAGTAAAAAAACAACAACTCCCTAAGTTACTGTTGATAAATTTTGTTATGCCACCTGTATGTGGTGGCATAACACCACATACAGGTGGTAATATTTCTAAATATTTAATTCCCACCATATATATGTTTAGAATCACACAAACTATATGCCGAGAAGGAATAATCCAATACTGAATTTAAAACAAACACTCATTGTATGAACTGTTGGACAATATGCATAAAGGTTATTTGCAAATTTCAAAAGTTTTAGTAAGAAAGAGCAAATAAAAATTACATTTATCCATACTTAGCAGAAATAAATTCAACATATGCACATGAAAAACCACATTTTGATCCTTCTTTTGATACATATTATAATATTTAACACCTTACCGGCAGTAAGGGTTTCTTCTGGATGTGTAGCGAAGCGTGAGGAAGCGGTAGTAGATAAAGGGCAGCAACAAGCTTCCCTGACCACTGTTGAAGACACAATTAACTTCAGTCACAAGTTTTATACAAGTACATTAGGGTTTATCGTGTCACTTATTTTGAAAAATACCTTACTGTGATAAGAATTTTGATTTCTTTTTACAATAAATTCTACTTAATGATGTCTAGGAACTTCCAAAAGTGACTGTTGTCAGGATTGCTACTTGTACTATTTCAATCACTGTTGGTTCCTTGAGAATACAAATTATAAAAAAAAATCAGAATCTGAATAAATGCAGTTGTTGTGAGCAGCTTTGTGACAAATCACACTCTTATGTACTGATGAGCCCCATTTTAAAATGGGGCTGTGAGAGCGCAGAGCAATATTTTTGTTTGTGGGGCTTTGACTGTAGCGACATGCAGTCAGAGTTACAGCTGCCTTCAAGAACATCTAAATTCAAAACCAGAAGGTCATAAAACTCAAACATGTAACATCAATTCACAACATGTTACAACATGTCATCTTGAGGAACTTTACAAAAAAAGAAGTCATTTCAATCATACATATGTTATGTGTGATTGAAATGTGTGAATATCTTTGTCTTAAACTCAAAATTTGAATGGACTCATAAATAAACCATAAATATCTTGCGCATCAGTGCATTTCCTACCTAAACTGCAATGACAACAGGAACCTGGTATAATGTGATACAGTTTGATATATTACATAAAATATTTATACATATAACTAAGATCAGGTTTTGCTTTGTCTTATGGCAACAATAACATCAGTTAAGTTGGAAACATACCTGAAGAGCATGAAAACAGTAGCCGGCATTAAGAAGATTTCATTGCAAGCAATAAACTTCAGGATGTTCTGCTGATTGGCCGTTAGTCGGTCGAGGAGGTTTCTAATGAACATCAGGCTGCCTGGACCCATAGACTGTAGTTATAAGAAACAAAAGTCAAGCACTGTTGACAAAGTTCTGCAACAAATTGCTATTATTTGGGCACAGAGTTTACCTTGAGTAAATACAAAACCAATCACAATTCTAGTTATTACTTTGCACTAGACCTTTTATGAAATTTGCATCTCCAAACAACGGCTGATTGGATAGACAGAAAAAACTAAATTTGACTGCTTCTAATAGTCCATTTCAGCATTCTAGTCTGTTTGGAAAAAATTTTTTTTAGTCATATTAGATGCAGTTGATTAATGATATATACTCACATCAAGAACTTTCTTTGTGTAGGTGGTTGCATGAAGTAAAGAAAACAAGAAAACTGGGAAGATGCTCACTGCACACAAAGTTAAGGACCAAACTAAAGCTCCTCAGAACACTCAGGAACATTAATAAATGTAATAAATATAGTGATGTGATATGCTAAAATGGCTAAGATTAATGCAAAATGAACAACTCATGGCAATTATTATTAAAAATCTAACAATAAAAGAACATAATATTGCTGGAAACCTGATATGAAAACCATGTGAAGTGAAGGATACTTGTGATGGGGTAAGAGTTGACCAGGATTAGAGAGTACAGCAGGTAATGACAGCTGTCCTCTTGCAGAGCTTGGGCCAAAAAAGCTCTGCTGAGCTGAAAGCGTGGAAGTCTCTGGTGTAAACGGAGCGCGCTGGTGAGGGCATTAGCTAACAAGGCTCTTTGATAAAAGTTCGCTGCTGCCTGAGGCCTGAAATCACAAAAAGAGACGGAAAGGTGTTTTAGTGATGCTGGCTTTGTGCTGAAACTGCTGAGCTGTGGTATAAAGCGACAAGGTGAACTCACCCCAGAATTGGCAGAATAAACATTACAGAGCAGTAGACTGTGAAGAGACGGGAAAGCCACATCGCTGTTTCCAGCTTACTGCTCATTAAGAATTGCTGTGGGGAATAAACATATGCATGACTTTAAAATAAACACATGTCTGAAACACACTCAGACGTGTGAGTGATCACACGTCTAAGATGATCACACATCTGAGATGATCACTCAGACATGTTGTCACTCAGACAATCACATGTCTGAGTAATCACTCACATTCAGTGATCATCAGTAAGATGATCACATCTTACATCTCAGTAAGATTAATTACTTCAAAGTAAGATGAATTAATCTCAAAAGAGTAAGAATCCCTTTATTGTCATTGTTCAAGAAAGTACAACTTTTTTAAAAAAGAAAAGGGTATAAAGCAAAAATCAGAAGAACTTATGAGCAGTTTACATTGTTACAGGTTTCAGTTTTTATCATCACCAGCTTTAGAGATTTATTATAATCAACTTATTGCCCCAGATGGGAAACTTCACAAAAAAGGTCTTCCAGAAGAAGCAGTGCAACAATCCACATAACACAAAAGCATAAATGTATCAAAAATAAAAGAAGTAATACGATCACATATTTATAAAAAACGTTTGCAGAGGGAACAAAGGAATTTTTGGTCCTATTGGTCCTGACTAATTTGTCTCTGTATCTACATCTATTAGTGCTTTTAAACTGTTTTTAATAATTGGTGAGAGGCTTTCAGCTTTTGTTTCTTATCACAATAACCCTCCTTTGGATTTGAGGGTTATTGTGCTTTAGAATGCTGCACCATGCCGTTTACCAAAATGTATTAATTGGCCAATAATCTGTTCATAAGACTAGCTCCGTACATGTGTCAGTACATGTGCATGTATCCATTATAATGATCATATTTTGTGCAGTTGTGGCTCTGCTGTAGAAGAGTTTGCTTATTCTGAGGGTGGATTTCTTTAAACTACATTTCTACCAAAAGCTTCTTTAAATAAGTCTTTCAGTATTTGATTATTACGAAGACACTTAAGGATAAGAAAAATGATTCATGACAATTAAAATTAAACTACAAAAGAAGAACAGTAATAGGGCAATCAAAGCTCCTTTTAACTCTCCATAATTAAGTCACTAACTTTAACCAACATCTAACTTGGATCTGCAATAGATGTCCAATGTCTGGCTATCTGACAATTATCCATTTCTTTCAGCAAGATAGCCTGGGCAAAATTTAGTCCAAAACTACTATGCTTTATTTACCTGCAATTGGGCAGGTCTTTTTTTTTTTTTTTTTTAAATCAACCCAATAATCTGTACCTATACATAACAAACAACGAAATTGACCTATGACAGCATGTTTTGCTATCCCACATAAAAAACTTTGCTTTCATAAAAAATTGGAAAGCCATGGTCTTTTAGGATGCAACGATGAAGTTTAATCTAGAACAGAAGGCAGCTGAACGTACATTTGTTTTAAGGCAGAATATCATATTGTACAGCAGCAAATGTCACCTTTTGACTGAATAAAAGTACTATTACAGATTAATTCACTGACATTTATTACAGTCAGAGAAGGCATTAATTGATTGTTTTGACATTTCATAACAGGACCTAAAACGTATTTAGAGTTAAAACAATCTTTTCTTACTTTGGTGAAAATACTTCTGTGTTTTCAGTGTAATTTAAACTACCCCAGGATTTCAGTTATTATGTAATGATCTTAATTTTAAAATGGCAAAAAAAAGAGAGAGAGAGATTAGAACCAACCAACTCACCACAGGCCCCAGCTGGAGAGGAGGGTTTGCCTGGTTATTGTCTGCCATATTTCAGTGTAAGGTTGCTCTATTGAAAAGAAAAAAATATATATACATAAAGAAATTCCTTGGAGTCAAACCGTGACATTATTTAACAATTATTAATTACCATTTTTTTATTGAGCTCATATTTTAAATGATCATAGATGTTGCTTTTGTATTCTTAAAATGATCAATCATTATACATCACAACTGGCCAATTCTTTTACAAACTGTTAAATATAATTCAATTAAACGTACCAGCATGTAAAAATGAACACACACATGTCTGCGGAGCACAATGAAAGGAAAGGCTATTCGTGGTAATAATCCGGACATATATAAGAACTAATCACTGCTAGTTGCGTTTGATATGCTCTGTGGATGAGCTATCTAGCTAACCGGCCGACATGCCTTTAAATAGTTTCAATAGTAAAGGTATGAATAAAACAAGCACAAAAATACACCACGTCAGGGCTTCTGAAAATAAAATCTGCCAACAGTAAATATCCATTTACCATCTGTAGCTAACGTTAGCTGAAGATGGTCTAGAATATTCCGTTGGCTTCGTTGTAAGGTTTCAGCTAACGCTAGGCGCCTAGCACCAACTTAGAACCGGCAGTCACGTTACTCTGACTATGGAATATTTTTAAGCTGCCCGTAATGTTCAAACATGTTTGGATAGAGTTTAAAAATATATTTTCGATCTTACATGTGGATCTAATAAAACCGGTCACAGCGTCGAATATTTCAGTGTCATGCAGATCTACGCTTGTCACTCCTGTGTGTAGTAAATGATCAGCTGACCTTCTGAAATGATAAAGCAGAGCCACATCTCGCGATATTTTAGGTAGTTTCAGGATAATTCACAGGACATTGCCCTCTGGTGGTGAACTCTATTACGAGTCAACGCGATCACAGAGTTAATAATACCGGTTCATCTTCAAAATAAAAATCATAATATTACCTAAAGAATATCTGCTTATTTTATTATTCTGTTAAAAAACGGTACTCATGTTTTATTTTGGGGTTTTTTTTACACTTATGTCGGTATACTAAAAAGCATGTCCAATGTAGCCAGTAGCATTCAATAAATTAGAATATTATTGAAAAATTGGTTTGTAAGTTGCGAAGTAAAACAGATTATATTAATTGCACAAAGACTGATGTTTCAAAGCCAATATTTCTGTTAATTATGATGACTTTAATGAATTTAATGCATTAATTTCTTGCATTAAATTTAATGCAAGAAAACTTACATTTAAGTTACATCTATTTACACAATAATTGTTTTTGAAATGAATAAAAATTCTCGTATTTCACCCTGAAAAACCGTTCTAATGCTTGAAATTAATTCTAAATTCTAGTGAGTGGATGGAAACCGAAACGGTTTGAGGAAAATGTCATTGTGGAGATAAAGTATTCAAGGCAATGATTTTGCACTGTGATGTTTTTGTTGCAAAGCTTGAGCTCGTGCGCATAACGTTTACCGCACTCTCAAGAGTGCGCCTGCGCCAACTCCTCACTCCCATTTCAGCTTAATTCTACTCCATGCTACTCCAAAACCCTGTTCCCACAGTAAAGGATTTCCTACTCCATCATTATCACCAAACAATACAATCACCTACTTGGTAAAGCTTGTGTATATGTTTACACGTCTTTTTCAGACTTCCTGCAGTTGGGTTTGTTACCATACATTTTAAAACCACCAGGGGGCGCAGTCGACCAGACTATGACCCTGCAGCAACTCGGCCTGTAGCCGTCCAGGAAAATTATTTTAGCTTTTAGTGTTCTTATTTGGTCGAAACATGTTTAAAATCTTACATCTAGCCGATTCTGAGGGGCATACACCATGATTATTGGCAGCAGAGTCGCAGGATGATGTGTTTGCTGCAGATGCCATTTGAAAATATAGGCAGTGTAAGCACTGTAGAATCTAATTATTTCTTTGCAAAACCTAATTAGGCATTAAAAAAGGTTAACGCCAGCGCCTGAAACGTTTTTGTTTAATAATCCCATTACTGCCGGCTCATCATGTATAAAATGGTGCAGGAGGACACTAAGTTTCCACTTGTTAAAGGGAATCTCTGAGAAATAGTCGCAGGTTTTTGACACTATCTCCGATTGGGAAAATTAGGGGTTGTAATTAAACAGCGGAGACTCAGCTCAGCACAGCGCACAGAGTAAGTAAAGCTGCGGCGCCCGACCTGCTTTGCATGCGTTTTCTATGTTTAATTGATGCTTCTGCTTGCCTGCTTAGAAACATTTTTCTCTTTAAAATTTCCTCTGTTTGGGCATCAAAGACCGCACTACGGTGCAGCAAAATAGATCTCAGATATTATTATACAGCCTGCTGGATTTCGAAAGCGTCAGCTCCTTTCGGACCGCTAACAGTCACCAGAGAGCTCAAGGTGAGAATTTAAATGAGATATTTTCTGGCCGAGTTTTAATTTGGCGCTGCTCCATAGGGAAAACTGAGGAATACGCCGCAAACCGATTAACCATGCGAAAGCATTACGACATTTAAATAATTAAAGAATCTATATGTAGCTATATAGTTTATTACTATATTTTAAAAAGTCTCGCTTCTTTGAAATGCTGCAGAAATAGATCCGGTGACTTTAGATGATCTAAATGTGTAAATATGCACAATTTTCTCATAAATAATTATATTCCCGATTAATAATTTTGATCACAGGACTTTTAAAAAAAAGAAAAAAATATATATATATATAGAAAAATCTATTGGTGAGCTTTGCCTATTTGTTTAAAAACACAGAACGAATAAAATGCGATTTCAGTGGACCTAATTGTTTAGAGATGAAAGGACAAAAAGCTCTAAATATTCATATGATTTGACACATTCGATGAGGCTCCATAAAATAATGGCACAGTTTAATAGAATATGTTCAATAGAAATAAAAATGATTAAATGTAGAAAACAGACCTTGTAGAATTGATAATACAATCGTCGATATTTAATTTAACTTTCAAATTGGTATTTGAAATAATCATCCGTTTAACGCATTCCAACACCGACAACGCGCAAAAAAGAAAACCAAATCTCAGCTTTTGTTTTTCTTCGAGCTTTTCCTTCAAAGCTTCAACCGTATATAGCATAAGCAGAGAAATAGAAAGAAGGAAAGGAAAAGAAATAAACCGTGTCGGGATCTCAGATCCTCGATGGATTCAGCCAAAAGCAAGCAGGGCGCGGAGGGAGGTGAGGATGGGAACAAGTGGTGAGTTTGATGGGGATGAGAGGAAGGACACGGTGCATTTTCACCGAAGAAACAAGGCCGGTCAGCAGCAGATCTTTCTGCTCTATTTCCTCTTTGTTGCTCCGTCAGTGACGCCTTTCTGTGTTATATTACGGTGTAATGAAGAATATCAATGCGCGTTGCGGTTTGAGGGATTATTTGACCTTTAATTTGAGTCGAGATAAAAATCGACTGTCTATGTTACTTTTTTTTAACATTTACAATTTAAGGTACATACATAAAAATGTCAAAACATTTTAAAATATTTTCGCAACAAAACTGTTCAAGTATTATGAAGTTTGACAATTACGCGTCTTTTTTTTAACCTATGGTTTGTATATAACCACCCAAAAATACCGAGTCGTAAAGTATCTTATAGAATTATTATGTTTATAGTAAAATGACTTACACTTCGTTTATTTTTAATTAAAAACATGGCAACTGCATAAACAAACAAATAAGTAAATAACTGTGACTAATAAAATGCTGGTCATTATCCAAAACATCTTGTAGGTTTATATCCATAAAGACATCAGAATGCAACGTCCTGCCTCGGCGCGTGTCATGAAGGACCTGCAGGAATCTTCCAGTTTGTCACAAAAAAAAAAAAACAACGTTTTCATTAAAGTGTAAATTTTTTTACAGGCTCAAGTTCTTTAAATACTTTGACTTTTCTTCATCAGATCGTCTTTTTTATTACATGTCGGAAAATATTATAGCGCATGGAAAATCTTGCATCTTATACACAATTTTCTTTATGCAATAAACAAATAAATAGAATCACCGAGCCAACATGAAGGAACGGTGAAGTTACAATTAAAATATTTTAAGAAAAAAGTGTTTTATTATGTGAAATCATATTGTCAGTCTACTCCAGATTGAACAGACGGGATGTGTCGGCTGATGTTGGTTTTCTTCTGAGAACAGCTCATTGTTTCGTGATTAATCAGATGATATCTGATGGCCTCCCCGGTCCCTGCAGCCTGACACACGGAGAAAGGGGGCTCCGCCTAAAAGCACTATTTTTCCCCTTTTTGCGCACTAAAGCCATGTTTGTTTGTGACTTGAATGGTGGCCCATAATGGAACTGATGGCATCAGGATTGTCACCACAAATGGTCTGGGCGTTTTGCTGGGCTGTTTGACAGAGCCTATTATGTCATTGGTCACGTCCTTCCACTCCTTGCCCGGTCGGGTTTCAATGGGAGTGAATTAATCATATGGTTTGAGAGGGATCAGCCACCCTAATGCACTTTATGTCGAGATCTACAGCGATCCGAGACCCGAAATATCTTCGTCTGTACCTGCAGACTGAAAAGATACTCATGGTCCTGAAGGGACAGCTCCTACTTACTGTTAAAGATCAAATCCTGCAAAAGATTTCAAACAGAAACGATTGAGTGGAAAAAGTTTTCTTTTTATTTGGCATCAACAAGCGGCTCCCACAATTCTCCTTTGATCGTCTTTGTTTTTCTTGTTTCAAGCATCAAGGGACTTCCTAAAAATTGACGCCATTAATACCATTTGATTTCAACCTAAATTTGATCATTTTAAAAGAAAATTTCATTTAAAATTTACAAATCTTTAAATCTTTGTACTTGTAATAAAAAAAGTTCAATTATCCTAGATACAAAATTGAAATTTGGAAAGAGTTCAAATTATAACAGGTTTAAATCACATATGTTATATTGTACAATATTGTTTAAAATATAACATATTTACTCTATTTTTCAACAAGCCTTACCCACACACTTTGGTAAACACATTAATGAAACAAACATAAAATAACATATAATAATGATGTGGCGTTTTATTTGGATAATCAGTATGTCTGAGGAATTATGTCCAAAACAGCTAAATAATTCATACAAGCAAGTTTTTAAAACTTTATCTAACTGAAGATTAATTTGCTCAACTGATTTTTCCTCCAATGTAAAGAATTAATGCAAAAAAATATACAGAAACAATAATTAACTTTTCAAATCTGTTTGGTGGCATAAAACTTGTTTAATGACAGGGTAAGAAACAAAGTTAGCTGTTAAGCTGGACTTTAGCAATAGCAATGTGTTCATATTGTAAAATCGGGATGCAAACAGAAATTATTAAGTGAGTTCTTGAATTTGATAAGTTCATATAAGAATTTTGGAAACAACTTGTGTGAACACCCTGGAAAAACGACATTAATGGTTGATTGAACCAACGCTGACTAATGTTTAAGTGGGATTTATTACCAAACATGGACAATGGTGAACATACTTTTATAATTCAGTAACTTATTAAAAATCTAAAAAATTTAATGGGTAGTATTTAATACTTCCAAAATGTCAGTTTTATAGTGTAGGATCACAGAACTGCAAGATTTAAAGTCAAAAAGATGTAGATTTGTAGTTAAGAAATACATTTTCTCCCAAAAGAAATAATTTAAAAAGTAAGTAATATTTTACCAGTGTTTAAGATGCTCTTTGTGTTATTGTTATTTGTCTTATTGCACTCTGAATTGAATATTTTCAAACATACAGTTGTTTACGAACTGTTGAGGGCGGAGTTCTTTTACACTTTAATTTGATTAATAATCCATAAATTGGCACGTAATACCTGTTGTGTTGAGGTGCAGTTCTAAAAAGTGATAGAATTTTGAGATATATATGGATTATCGCTTACTGTGAAACTTATTTCATATCTACTGGCAAATATTAATTCACAGATATTTATTCATGCTTGAAGAAGCAAAAGGCCACCTGGAGATCTTCACAACATGTAATGCTTTAAAACAAATCCATTAGCTTTATCAATTATATGAGTAGCCTATACGTATATCTTAAATTTAAGACACCGCCACCTTAGGTTTGCCAGGAGGATAACGTTATTGCTTTATCAACCACGATCTAAATGTGAATTAATCAAGGCTCTCTGCGTTGGAGCACCTATGCCAGAGCATTGTTTGGTTGTAATGGATGGCTTTAAATTTTGACGTTATTATTTCCCGTCATTTCTGGAAACAAATTGAACATTTATTGCATATATATTAAAAATTATACAGTCGTCGGGAGAGGCTGATGTCTCTTTTATTGAGGCGCACCGAGAGGTGAGGTCTCACCGGATCAATTTCCCTGTCTTGTTACTCCCGCAAGAGGATGTTTGGAAAATGCCTGCACCGCTAAATTGATTCAGAAACGAATTCATAACTTGAGGCGTTTAAGCAATTCCGCAGCGCCCAGTTTTTAATCCTCACTCCTTCTTTTATTTCAGGTTATGATTGCTTCGAGCATCCAAAGTTTTTGCAGCATCCTGCTGTTTATTCTCACTTCTGCGGCCATCTGTACGTGTTTGCCTATTTTTCATTCTCGTTTTTAAAAAATGCATTTAATACATTGGGTTTTGGGTGGCTTCACAAACATAACCATTAAGGAGTCACAATGCTTTTATTGTGCACTTGATCTGAAAATAGAGGCCGGTCTGACTGCGGGATCCAGACGAACCTATGGAAAAGGCCTTGTCTTTGTCTGCCTGTACCAAGACGAATGGCCCGTGTCAACCAGATGATTAGTTTGCACTATTAAATTGTCAAAAAGGAAGGATTTTTCCCTAATAATGCCTTTTGGTGAAGAATTATGGAATTCAGAGTTGTTTGCAACTGCTGGGAGACTTGCAGGGTTTCACGGGGGCGAGGGCGAAGGTCAGCCAGAGTTCTCAGCGCTGCGGCCAGTGTGGCGCAGCAGTCAGAGGGGATGTGCAGACAAATGTGGGTCTATTTGCTGCACCATGGGAAGATTAATTTCCACATTGTCCAAGACGAAGGACATCAATGCAATGACACTCCGATTCTGGACTCTGCGTGTGTGCAGCAGTTACACAAACTGCGCAAAATTCATGCGCTCAAAAGTTCATGTGCTATTAAACTTGCTCTTTGGGTGCTATTAAAGTCACCCAAAGAGCATCCAAAGGGAGAATCCAATTCAGTGGTGACATTTGCCATCACTACCATAGCTCAGCTGATTCAAAGAAAAAATTCTGTCTTTGTGTCTTTGGTTTGATCAGACGTCCTAATCTCTCATCTCATCAACAGTAGGCTGGCCAAAAAGGGTGTAGAACCAAAATACATTAGAATAGTGAGTAAAACAAAAGTTTTTAGATAGTAATATAGCTGTAAACTAAATTATATATGAGATTTAAGCTTATAGTCCCAAAAGTATTGTATCTGTACATAAGTATGAAATTGTTTGCCTTCAAGTATAAAATAGAAGAAGTAATGGATAAAACGGCAACATATGGATGGCAGACTGAATTGGAGTCATTTTAAAATCAGTAATAATTTCTAAGAGGCATTTGATATATATATA
>CAEFZX010000354.1:0-35935 GCA_903066825.1 Alfaro cultratus | reverse complement strand
GTTTCTAAGATCCTTGGGTCCTGGGGGTTTCTGGGATCCTTGGGGTCCTGGGGGTTTCTAAGATCCTTGGGTCCTGGGGGTTTCTGGGATCCTTGGGGTCCTGGGGGTTTCTAAGATCCTTGGGTCCTGGAGGTTTCTGGGGGTTTATATTGGGGGGTATTTTGCGGGGGAGGGGGGAAGCGGTGCTGGTTTGTTGTATTCTTTGTGAGTCGAGCCGAGGATCAGTGTGAATCAGAAAGATGGAAAAAATAAAACTTGCTGCAGAAAATGTGGAATTGGCTGTCAGAGCTCAGCTATCTTTATTACTTTTCTATGAAGCTGTTTGAAACGGACAAAAGGAGAGTGTGTTTTTGGTGTGTGTGGGTCCAGCCACCCAAGGCTGCCAGGAGACGTGCCTCTGTGTGTGTGTGTATTCTCTGAACACACACACACACACACACACAGACACGGCGCTCCTGCTTGGGGTCCTTTCATGGCGTCTCGAGGCTCAGCCTTCGGCGAACATGAGAGCAGACCAAGGCCAGCGGCTGAATGCGAATCTCGCAAACACGTTCACGTCTTCCTACGCCTCTTCTCCGCTTCCCCCCTCCCTCAACACATTTCTCCTCTCCTGCTTTCCCAATTCTGCAGCACCACAGTAGGCTTTAAACTCACTTTCTGTCTGGATTTTGAGCAAGAGCTGTGCAAAAGTCTTAAATCAAACGCCTTCGTTCTTTTGTGCATTGGTTCCCACAATTAATATTGGATTTTAATCTTGTAAAGCTCACTATGTTCTTTGATCTTCTTCAAAAACATCCACAAATCTGTTTTAGCCCCACCGAGTAACCAGTATCTTTCCTGCAACAAGAAGCAATCAGAGTGAAACGGGTTTAGAGAATAAAAGAATAAAAGTTTCTTTCTTAACGACTGAACGGATGATGGATGGAGGGATGAACAGATGGTTGGTCTGATGCATAAATGGAACAATAGATGGATCCGTCCATCCATCCATCCGTCCATCCATCCATCCCTTCGTAATCGTTTTCTCTAGAGCTTCCCACCACTTCAGCCAGAAGGAAAACACACCTTCACCGAATCCCACACAGCCAGCTGACACCAAGCCTCTCAAACAAAGATTAGGTTCTGATTCACACACACTCTGGGTTCTGATTCACACACACTCTTGGTTCTGATTCACACACACTCCTGTCTTGCAGGTCTTATCTGCGCCGCCTCTCCTCAGATCCCCCGCGCTCTGGAAGCGGCTCTGATAAGTGAGCGCTAAGCAGGAGGCGATGAGGAGATGGCCGAGGTTTAATGAAGAGACAGATAAGGTGGAGAGGATGAAAAGGAAAGGAGGGAGGAAGGAAGGAAGTAGGTGGAGAACATGTGTGTGTGTGTGCTGTGTCCATGGCAGCGGCGGACACACACTGAGGAGGCAGATTGGAGAAGGGCGACGAAGAGCACAACCAGAAGTGGAGAGGAGGAGGGGGGCAAGATAACGGCGAGGACGAAAGTGAGACGGCTGTGTGTGTCTGACGGGATCAGTTAAACCAACGCTGTGTTTTCCTACACACACACACACACACACACACACACACACACACACGCACACACACACACACACTCACCCGGTGATCAATCGCCACTTAGCACAACACAACCCTCTCAGTGTGTTTTTGAAGCCCATTACCAGCTGGGAGGAGACTGAAAACTGCTCTATTCGCCTGTTTGTCCTCAACTCTCTGCCATGTTACCTCCTTGTCATTGTTAATATTACAATTTATTAATTGAGAACTGAGAATATTTAACATAAAAATCTACAAAAAAGAACAAACAAATCCTGCATGTGGTTTTGTTTTAGTCCCACTGAGGGATCAGTGTATTTCCTGCAACAAACAGAGTGAATTCAGTTTGGACAATAATTTCTGAAATCCACAAATACTTGAGACCCCGTTTAAAAACACATGTAACTTCCTATTATAATACCAAATATTCTTTAAAACTCATTAAAACATAGAGCAGAAAATGTTAGCTAATGTGGATTTTAGCTTATGCAATTTTAGCACTAGAGTAGAAATTAACATAGATATTTTCCTTTTCTCTGCTTTTTTGGGCTTCAGCCAATCAGTGCAAAGGGAAACTAATGCCGCTCCTGGATTGGCTGCTTTGCAAATGCCAGCCAATAGTGCGCTGAGTAGCGCTGTAGCTAGGTATTTCTACTACAAGAGCCGCAGCTAATGATACACACGTCTTAAAGATGTGACTGGGATATATTTGGGTAAATCAAGAATCAGGACCAATACAAATATTTAATATTTTATGTTTGTCAAAAGGTGCATTCATCCTCAGCCAAACATAAAGCCCTGTTAAGCTTTAATCCGACTCCTGTCCGTTTGCCTAGAAGGTCCGGTTCGTTTGGGGAGGTGTGACTGAATAATCAAACTCTAGTGAGAATCCATATGTGAACACCAAATGGACCGCAGACCGCACCAAAAGCAGTGGACTTCTGGGAAAACACAACCAAAGCAAACGTGTTAGCCTAGCGCTAGCGGGAAAAATGGGTCGTAACCTTTTACCAAAGGCAAAAGAGAAATCATACAATCTGACGCCACTTCGTTTTTGTTTATATTTTATGAAAAAGGAAGTTGTGCTCAGTGTCTTCTTCAGATATCTTTGTGACTTTTCCTTCGGTGGTTCTTGGTGCGGCGCCCCCACAGGCGACGAGGTGAACAGGTTTTTCAAATGGTTTGGTTGTTTTGACTCAGTGCAGTGTGAAAGCAAACTGCAGCAGGTGAATGTTGCATTTTTGGTCCTGAATCGAACCAAGTGTACCAGACTAAGTTGTGAAAACAGCCTAAATCTAAGGTAGACTGGACACGAAAAGCAATGAGATTCTCCCTTTTTGTGTTTTTAACTTATGAAATAAATCTGCTGGTGGACTCGTCTCGTTAGCACAAGGCGACGTTGCCTTGTTTTTCTCCATCTCCTCTTTATTTGCAGCTTCCATATTTACCTTAAAGGCTTGCATTGTATTTAACTACAGTCAGGCTGAAAGATGTGTTGCTGGTGAGGGTCCCTGTTAGGAATCCGCTAATGATCCTGTGGAAAAAATGGAACTGAGTGGGAAGGTTAATAGAGTGGTGACATACATTAGCCTTTTAGTAAATGTCCAGAGAGGTAATTTAGTCCCTCAGACAAAATGTGGAAGGTGAGCCGAGGTCGCAGAGCGGAGAACTGGAGATCCTGTCCTGGTCTGGTTTTACCTGAGGACTCCATCTTACAAAAGTCTCATCACACAGAGACTGAATCTAATGGATAATCTGCTAATATTTGTCAATGAAGTTAGAAATTTTGTTTCTGGAACAAGAAGAAGAAATGTTTAAAACTTCGTAACATCTGAATGGACTCAATGTAGTTCAACTGGACCACACCATCTCTCAGTGCTGGTTGTCTTTTATGCTCTTTATCTCTGGTTTTCTGTAGGATTTACATTCTAGGCCTGAGATTATTGTCTTATAAACCATTTCTGCATTGGTTTGGCCATGTTCTTGGATCTTTATCCTGCTGAAGGACAAACCATTTTCAGATTTTAGCAAACAAAGTTCCTTTGAGACCCAGAAAGATGAGAGAACTGGTGTTTGACTGAGTTTTAGCTTTGAAAAACTGGCCAAGCTAAAAATGATCTCTGCTATTAGCAGTGTTGCTGTGCATGATTGTCCTGTCCTGAACGCATCCAGCACCCTGCAAGGATGAGACGTTTTAGACAACAGATGTATGAAAAAATGATTTACTGGTAGTTTTGAGTTTTTTATTTTTCATAATCTTGGGTCTATTTCCACATTGAATACATAAACTCAAATTAATGGTTGTTTTTCTCTTATTTTAAGTCTTTTTAAACATATTTACCAGGACAGATAACAGAGGGCGTTGCAGCTCGGTCTGCATGATAAATTAAAACAAGCTCAATAATTTCCATTTGTATGATTTATCATTTTCTCCTTTTCACTCTTTCTACCAAAAACTGGATGATAAAAGTCTTCAGACTGGTACTTTGGTCTCAACTATTCCTTTAATTTAAGGTCAGTTTTGTTAACAAAGATCATTTCATTTGTTGGTCTTGTTTTGTTTATTTATTTTGGATATTTAAAATGTTTTCCAGATCCAGTACTAAATGTTAATTATTACTTAAAGTAGTTTATTGATCTTTGACAATGTGTTTGTGCATCATTGCCATTATATTAGTTGAAAATGGCCTCAGAACAACAATATTATCGTACTTCTTGTGGTGACAGGCCTGACTGCAGCGAACGCCAGAGATTTCTCGGTTTCCTGTTCATGGAGACCAGAATGAATGTTTAAAGACCTGAGCTCCGTCTTCGCTCGCCTTCTCCCTCCACATCCCGTCCTGCCAATCATCTGCCAGAAATTATGCAGATTTCTTTTTTAAAAAACAAACTGCATTTCCATCCCTCCGTCCTCTCCTCCATCCGTCCATCCCTGCCTAGAAACGAATGACCTCGGCTTCATTTGTTGCTGCAGAATTTCACGCTCGCTCACGTTTCTGTCTTATTTCCTCCTCCTTCTGCATCATTAAAGCCTGGCCTGACAGAGAGGCGTGTTTCCAGACCATTTCCATTTTTCCACGCGTGTGTGTTTGGTGTCCTTGCGTCTGTACGTCAAAGTGTTCACATGGGAGCTTTTCATTGCGTGTGTTCATGTCAACAAGCCCTCAGATGACAGGATAGGTGTAAAATAATGCAGGGGGTCGGTGTAATGAGCCGCCTTTTCTCTCCAACCCTTCAACCTTGAGCTGGACGTTCTGCGCTGACCCGAGCCAAAATGAGACTTTATTCTTTTGGCAGATGTGGAGTTTAGTTATTCTCTCAAAGAAAAGTTTCAGGACTCAAAAAGTTGCAAGCAAAGCTGATTTGATTTCATTAAGCAACTCTGAATGCCGATAAAGGTAAGGAAAAAGTAAAGAAATGAATAAAATTAAAGTAGTTTTAGGTTTGGAGGGAAAAAACAATCTTTGTTTTTCAACTCAGGAGTTGAACTTGTTTTGCTTTGGGGTAAAAATCCAAAATCTGAACAGTTTATTAAATAACTTCACTTTCTCAGACCTGCTTCTACTTTCCTACGGTGAGGATTTCCAAGCAAATGGAAAAGGAAACTGGTCGTGTTTTTCAGCTGGAAAATTATTTTTTCTCATATTTGCTTCTTCCCAAAGGAATTATGAAGGTTATAATTTTGTATTTTATCCCAGCAAAATATTTTCTTTGACTGGCTCGAGTGTTTAATAGGCTTAAAAAAAAACTTAAATCCTATATTAAAGAAAAAAATACAATGCAAATTCCACTTTTTTAAGGCCTTAAAGATATTTTTTGTGTTCTTTGTGTTTCTTGGAGTTTAGAAAAGTTTAATTTATTCTCTCGTAGTTCTGATAGATGTTTTTATTTTTGGATCCGTTCAGTTTTTTCTGTTCCTGATTGTTTTTAACTGTTATGTCGCCATTTCTACTGTGGAGCTGCTAAACAAGGTCATGGACTTCCAGTTAACCAATTTTACAAATCTACCTTTTTTTTTTTTGTCTTGTAAATTTTGCAGAATAAGTTCAAGGATGTTGGACCTTAAAGTGGAAAAGTCAAAATGTTAGGTTGTTGGGTGAATTAAGCCACAAAAGCCTTTACATTCAGAACCTCTGAAGTGTCTGTTAAATTTTATTTTTCTTGGAAATGTACAAAATCAGTGGGGAAAGTCTTAGTTTGAGAGAAGAACTAGAGGTTGAGTGTTTCAGAAACTTCTGCTGGTTCCAGGAGGGATTTTCTGAAAGACTTCGTCTGATTGAGCGACCAGCTTCTCTCTACGAAAGCGACGGTCACAGCAAAGCGCTAAGCTGCAAATCAGACTTGAATTTGTTGAAACGTTAATATGTCCTGGTCGTTGATTTGACAGCATTAGCATCGTGTCTTCTGCTAATGCTAGTTCTGTTTGCTAGCTGTTAGCTCTTTGAGAACGAAACCCAATCGTATTATTACATCAACAGTTTGTTTGTGCTTGTTTTTCTCATGATCCAAATGCATTTAGTGACGTTTCTGACCTGCTAGATGTTTGTATTTGTTCTATAAAAATACAAAAATGTCCGAAACGTTGATAAATATGAAATACAAAGTAATAATTCTGAGACATAAAGTCGTAATTGTGAGATACAAAGTCAGGCTGTTTTTCTAAGGAGACTTGCTCCCATATCTCATAATTATGACTTTAAAAGTTGAAATGATGATTTCCTCTTGGGATTTAATTTTTTCTTTCTTGGTGGAAATGGACGTCCATTTAAAATGTCCAGGTGAGGAACCAATAGGAGACAAAATTACAAAAAACACAAAACCTTTCCAAGTATTTTTGGTTCAGTTTCTACTGCAAATATAAAACTAACTCACAAATAACTTAGAAGCTTGTCTTAAGTCAATAATTCCTTAATATTGAATAAAAATAATTGCTAGTTTTATTGGCAGATTATTTCACTTACAACATGAGTAAAATGTATTGTTAGAAATGAAATAATCTGCCAATTTCTCTAGCAATTTTTCATAAATAATAAGGGGTTATTGACTTAAAACCAGTTCATATTTCTTGCTGAAAAGATATTTTTAAGTTAATTTTGCTTATTTCAAGTGTACTGAAGATACTTGGTAAGATTTTGTGTTTTTGCAGTGTAGGAGCCAAATAATGAAAGTTTTTCTGGACTTTTCAGGGTTTTCTGGGTTAAGGCTTTTGGCAGATTCAGGGATGTTCATTCATTCGATGTTTAAGGATTTAAAAGCTTTTCTAAGAAAGAGTTTGCATTGAAAGAGCAGAGTTCAGTTCAGGTTTCCCAATCTTTTAAATTCCTGAACAAATTAGAACAAAAAGCTTCACAGACTGCGTTTTTTTAACCTTGCAGGAAGTATTCAGATATTTTGAAACACAAAAGTATGAGACGCTAAATTAGAAACAAAAGCAGCTTTGGATGAAATAAAATAAAATAAGTGAAAGACGAGTTAGAAGGAAAGAGGAGAAATGAATGAAAGGATGATATGTGAGCGCAGAATGGATGGATGGATGCAGAGGGAAGGTGGAGACGGGAGGGAAAGAAAGAAGGCGGAGAGATGATGGAGGAGAAGGAGAACGTGTGAGTTGGCAACAAGACGAAGACTGGAGCCAGTTTCACCCACCAGGTTTTCTCACCTTCAGATTCTTTTGTCAACTTCTCACATCCTGATACAAACCGATTGAGAACAGAGAAATAGAACAAAAGGAACATTTTATTTAATAAGCAGAACAGAGCTGGTTCTGATCCAGTGCGACTGAGTACCGTCATTCTTTTGATCTTTAATAAACATTAAGTTACGTCTGATTCAGAATTTTCTGATTTTCTTTTGCCTTTTTAAGATTTTTTTTTTTTTTTGGTTTATTAAACTCTAAACAAGGAATTCAAACAAAAAATCTCCTTTTAAATAACAGTAGATTAAATAATTAAAATACAGCACATATGCAAATTAGCCAAGTCGTTTGTAATTTAAACCATTAGATGGCAGCAAAGTGCTTCACATGCACTTACAGGAACATGTTAAATATGCATCATTAGTGATGGACACACCACCTGGAAAAGGGAATTCAAATAAAGTTTTCTTTTAAACAACAGTAGTAGATAATTCCTCTGTGTACTGTAAAAAAATCTTTAATTTCACTTTATCATGTGATAAATATTTCGCCAAATCTGTCTGCTAAACTCTAAAATTACATTTAAATCGAGAATTTAAACACAGCACTTATGCAAATTAGCTAAGTGATTAATAACTTTAACCTCTAGATGACAGAAAAGGGCTTTGATAACATGCGTAAAATAAGCATCAACAGGAATTAGTGGTGGATGTGTGTACTCCTTCATGGCTGTTTAGTTTGACCAAACATAGTTTAAAATGTAAGAGGCACTAAAAACTTGTCCTGATGAGTTTATATTTAAATATTTTGAATTAATAATAAGTTAAGATTAAGTGTTTTGTCGACTATAATGACTGCAGCTGTGTAAACTGGACAGCTTCCAGCTTTCTGGTTGATGGAAACGCATCCAGAGACATTAAGACGTGTCCTGCAGGAAGGCGTCCTCGTCTGTCCCACGACTTTCTGCAGCTTTTGTTTCAACTGGAGTCTCTTCATGCTGCACGGCTGCTCAGGTCGGCGCGCTGCAGCTTCTCCATCACTGCTCTCTGACAGCGGGGAGTCAGAACTCACTGACAGCTGCTCCATCCCGTCTGCATCACTAATAAACGCTCACACACACACACACACACACACACACACACACACACACACACACGCAGTCATGTTTCAGCTCCTCAGACTCCGAAACATCGACTTCACTTCATTTTCCAGAGACTGACAAAACGATGACTAATTGAGAATGACTCAAATTAAGTGCAGAGAAAAACATGGACCCTATATTTAAATTTAAGCACTCATTTTGGGGTTTTTTTACGCCCGTTTTCCATCTCTTTATGCTCACAATTGATCTGTCCTCGGCCGGCCGGTGTGCGGACAGCTGTGCACTGCTGATCTGCTGCTCTTCCCTCTGGACAGTTCAAACTGTGCAGCTGTGCACGGCTTCTCCTCCAAACGTCCTACAAACTCTCACACGTAGAGATGATGGAGGAGGCGGCAGCAGCAGCGAGGAAGACAAACCAGGTTAAAATCGAGCCTGGAAGAGGAAGAAAGCTGAGGGATTCAACTTAAACCGTTTAGCAGTAAAATCATCTTTGAGCTGTAACGTTATTGTTTTCAGGACGGCCTTGAATTTGGATTTTAGCATTTTTTAAACAGAAGTTTTTCATAAAAGTTTGCTTAGATGTTAAAGGGGGATGTATTTTGGCAAAATTCACTTCATTGCAGGTTTTTCTACTTTTGTTTGGGTCTTAACTGCTTCTAAAAACAGCCCAGCGTTTAAATAATAATAATAATAAAAAAAAAACACCCAACTGTTTTTTGGCAACAAGTCAATGTTTTTTCTTGTCTGGAAAATGTCTGACAGCTTACTGTAGAGAGAAGAGAAAGGAGGGTAACTCTTTATTTGAAGGGGTGTGAATAAGACTGACATCATGAACATGACATAAACATGAAGCAGTCGTCATGAATGTTTGACCGTTGTCATGAAGTGTCATTTGGTAAATAATGACACGTGTAATGGGCTTTTAACGTAAGTTTTAGTGCAACTTTTCTTTAAAAGTGTCATTATTTACCACATGACACTTCATGACAACAGTCATAAACATTCCTGAAAACTCTTTCATATTTATGACAGTGTCATATCGGCCTTATGCACACCCTTTCAAATAAAGTGTCTCAGAAATTTCTCGAAAAAAAACCCTCAAAAATTTGCGAGAAAAAAGCTCTTAAATTTTGAGAATAAACTCAGTTCTCTTATGCAAAAGACATGCAAATTTCTGAATCTCAAAAGTTGAAACTTTTAACTCTTCTAGAGCCGTTTCAAAACCCTCTAAAATGAAACGTCACAAAGAAGCAGGCGTTTCACCTTTACATGGCAACCCCAGCAGAGTTCCGCCCGTTACCTAGCAACCCCCAGCAGAGTCCCGCCCGTTACCTAGCAACCCCAGCAGCGTTCTGCCCGTTACCTAGCAACCCCAGCAGCGTTCTGCCCGTTACCTAGCAACCCCAGCAACGTTCTGCCCGTTACCTAGCAACCCCAGCAGAGTCCCGCCCGTTACCTAGCAACCCCAGCAGCGTTCTGCCCGTTACCTAGCAACCCCAGCAGAGTTCCCCCGTTACCTAGCAACCCCAGCAGAGTTCCGCCCGTTACCTAGCAACCCCAGCAGAGTTCCGCCCGTTACCTAGCAACCCCAGCAGAGTTCCGCCCATTACCTAGCAACCCCAGCAGAGTTCCGCCCATTACCTAGCAACCCCAGCGGAGTTCCGCCCATTACCTAGCAACCCCAGCGGAGTTCTGCTCGTTACCTAGCAACCCCAGCAGAGTTCCGCCCGTTACCTAGCAACCCCAGCAGAGTTCCGCCCTTTACCTAGCAACCCCAGCGGAGTTCCCCCCGTTACCTAACAACCCCAGCAGAGTTCCGCCTGTTACCTAGCAACCCCAGCGGAGTTCTGCTCGTTACCTAGCAACCCCAGGGGAGCTCCAGCACGACTGGCCAGTTGCTTTTACTGCTGTACCTGCAGCTTATTTGGATTTAAAGTGACAAAACCCTGTTAACAGCTCAAAATGGGCAGAACTGACCAGACTAAAATCTTATGATCTAAGAATGATTTATGTGGAGAACATATTTTGTGTAGATTATATACTTATTCTAATCTGTTCTATGAACAATAATAGGTAATCTATAAGGGTGTCAGACTGAATATAAATATCTGTAATGAGATTAAATATGATTTTTTTTTTCTTCATTTGATTTATATTTTTGTTTAAATGCCTTAAAACTACGGCGGTTTCACTCCACAGTTTTATTCTATGCCAATCTCGACTCCTTTAACCGTCTGTTTATCCTAATTTTTTTGTTTCCATCTGTAGGCAATAATCTTCTAAAAAACGCCTCAAAGAACAAATGAAACCAGAAGCACCTTGGCAAAAACAAGCTCAAAAGTTAAAGCAGGGTTGTGGCTGAAGAGTCGACCATTTCTCTCTCTCTCTCTCTCTCTCTCACACACACACACACACCCACACACACACACACACACACACGCAGAGTCCTGTGAGGGCGAGTCAAGTGTTGGGTTGATGTTTTCCTCAGTTCATGAATATTAATGAGCTGCTCTCTCCATCAAAACACGAGCAGTCCTCATTTATACAGAGGCCAGTGTGAAGCCTCTGTCTCACACACTCAAACACACACCAAACACGCTGAAAAGAATAAATTTATAGAAGATCGTAAACATGGGAACTTTCATGAAAACAAAGAGAGGTTGGTTCTGATCTAATAAATGTCGAAAACCATCAGGATAATTCGGTGGAGGGAGAAAGGAGGTAAACCAATGGAGAGCCGGGGATTGTTGGGCCAAGATTTGTAGTCAATTAAGTTGGATTTAGCGAGGCCATGATGAGATCCTCACTGACGCCGTGTTTTCATATTGGACCGAAGCTTCGGTTAAGCCTTTAAGTTTTCCCTCCGCCCACTAACGTCACCGTTCTCTCCGGCTCTGCTTTTAATATCGTTTTATCTGCCTGGCTCACCGGCGGCTCTGATGGGCCCGGCGGACGCTCAACCTCAAATATCCCACAAAGAGCCACATTTAATCAAGACGAACCGTTTCTGAGGAGACAAAACGCTTCCCCAGAGCTGTGAAGTAAAAAAGTACAAGTACTTTCTTACTGTACTCAAGTACATTTTTCAGGTATCATTACTTTACTTGAGTATTACTTTTACTCCCTTCATCTTAAGAGACATATCTACTTTCTACTCCTTATATTTTCACATAATGACTCTTAATGGAAAAATAATGACAGAAAAAAATCCACCACTCGCACAAAAAGTGTTAACTTATAGTTCTGATAATTCACCTTTCAGATGGATTCAACCAACGCAGAAGAAGAAGAAACACTATGAGAAAACAACATGGATGGAAACTTGAACCTGAGTAACAACACAGGAAAACATTCAGATTTTCTCCATCTGTGGCCTTATTTAGAAAAATAATTTAATGTTTTAGGCTCAAAGAGTGATTACTGTCGAATGCACTGCGGTTTGTGAAATCTAGGTTATCCTGATTCAGATTTGGTTTGAAGTTAAACTAAACCGTATCAGTATTTTTTAGATTTTTTATTTCTACATCAAAACGGAGCAAAAGAACAAAATAATGTTGTTTTTTGTAATATAACAAGAACTTTTTCAGTATTTTAGATTTATTGAAAGTCATTTTGAATTCCTAAAGGTGAAAACTGCTTTTACTTTTTGTACATTTCAAAACTTTTACTTTTTTACCTACATGAGTAAAGCAGTTAAAAATATATTTTTACTTTTACTTGAGTATTTTTTTTCATACAAGTATCTGAACTTCAGAATCTGAGTATTTTTGACACGTCTGGCCATCAGCAGCAGCTAAAATTAATCTGAATTAATTTTACCGAAACTAAAAATAAAAACTCTCAGGCTTCATTTTGGACACATAAAGTGACTGAATGACTGAGAAACTACAACACCATAGCAGAGTTTTAGTATTTGTTCTTTTAAATTATCATAGTTTAATTTTATTTCATTGTGACTTTTTGTTTTCTAGTTTTTACTAGTTGAATATTGTTTTGCTTCAGTTTAGTTTTCATTATTTAGGGAAGAAGTTTTAGTTTTTTCAAGCTTTGGTTAATTTTTAGGTGCAGAATTCAAAAAGGTCAAACAATTATAATTGTGATTATGATTATGATTATGATTACATCGACTGGGTAATAGATACTCAGCAGAAGAAACAATTTAAAAAAATAAGTTTCCAGTTATTGTTGAAAAACCAACTTTCTCTCAGCTTTTGCTGCTGCAAACTGTTAGTCTGGGAAAAATGTAATTTCACAGCAGTTTGAAAAGCTAATAAATAGATTAGAAAATGAACGTATCTATAATTTCAGCATGTTTTAGTTCATTTTTAAATGTGTAAATTCATTAATTCTAGTTCTCTGTAACAGCTTTGCATCAGAATGTGGTTTATAAACCAGGATTCAGTTTGTTTTATGAAGTGAAAGCAGTCAGACTGAGATCATTTTATCCAACTTCTTCAGATGGATCAGAGGTGAAAATTAAGAGCAACAGCATAGAAACAAGCAGTTAGTGGGTCACACACATGTCAATTTGTGTTATTATCACTTCTGAGAGCTGAAACAAGCTTTTTCTCTTTCAAAAGATTCACACTTACTTCCCAAACTGCTGCTAACGCTGTTAAAAACCACAGTTATTATTTAATTCTAATAAATCCTGGTTACATCAAACAGGCAACTTTACACAACTGAATAGTTTGAGTACATGGAGTTTCTACATAAATTTCCACCACAAAACCCCCCAGAAATTTTGTAGAAAAAACTTCAGAAAATTTTGTCAAAAATGTCCAATTTTTGAAACAGGTTTACAGTTTTTTTTTTGTTTTTTTTTTTCCACCAGCAAGAAAATTATTTTTAAAATTTCATCTGCAAATTTGGTGATGTTCTGCTGACCAAGTCAAACTAATCACCAGCAGTTGGAGACGAGCGGCTTTTAGCCAATCAAATTACTCTCCTTTAGCTGACACATGAGGAACGTAATGCAATTGGCTAAAAACGGCTAAACTTGATCTAGAGCTTATTAGTTTGGCCTTGGCATTTGAAGGTAAATTTTAAAAAATCATGCACATAATTATGCAGGATAGAAATGGAAAATTTATCTTGCTAAGTCAAAAATTTTCAACTTTTGAGTATTTTGAGTTTCAAAAGTTGAAGATGTTCAACTTTTGAAACTCAGAAATGTCAAAGTTTTTCCAGAAAATTTGTGAATTTTTATTTTGCTTTTGGTGCTTCTTAGATTATTCTCAAACTTTGAATTTTTCTTGCAAATTTTTGTTTTTTGGTGGATATTTATTCCCTTTTTTTTCCTGCCATTGTAGAGATTGATTTTCACACCTTCACATTGCACAAAAACATTAGGACATAAAACAAAAAGAACTAATACAACCAATGATTTTCCACCTCTACCTGTAAAATGAAACCCTGCCTCTAAAGTCTAGCGCTAGCGGGAGAAATGACTCGTGGTCTTTTACTGGAGACAAAAGAGAAATGCTACAACCGCTAAAATTTGACGCTACTCCATTTTTATTTCCATTTTGTAAAGAAGGAAGTTGCTTTCATGTCTTAAGAGGTTTTTGTGTCGTTTCCTTCAGCTGTTCCTGTTGGGAGGAGAACAAGATTTTCAAATTGTTTGGTTTATTTGACTCAGTGCAGTTTGAAAGAAAACAGCAGCTAAAATTGTAACAAATGGTGCAACTTTTGTCCCCGATCAAACCAAACCTAAAACACCCTGAAAGCTGATCTGCTGACCTTCTCTTAATAGAAAGTATTAGTATGACAGTTATTGTTGAACAAAACCAAATCTCTCTTTGGGATTTTTAAAAAATAAATATGCACAAATTAATGTCTAATTTCCTCTCAGAGATCCTTCTGCTGCAATAAAACATTCATTAATTTATGGATGAATGTTTCACAGCAGCGAGGGACAAAACACCAAACGTCCCATCTGAACTCAGGAAGTGCTGTGCTGCAATATTTAGACTGAATGACGGGGCATTTCATAAAACAGTCTGCTGAGTGTGTGTTTAATAAACGCATCAAGTCAGCCAAGGTTAGGCTGCAAATCTGACACATAACTGGCAGAACTGATACCAAGACGTGTCAGATAGGTGTTATGACAAGAAATCTAAATAATTACACCCACTGCTGAGTGCGGAAAAGTGAAAATTTGATTCGATTTATTCTTGGAAAACGTCGGCTCAAGGACTGAGGACAAGTAATCCGATACTCCGGCCGCACTGCTGATCAGAACGATCCTGCCACATAAACAAAACGTCTGTGTCAAGTCCAAAGATAAATCCTGCTGAATGGACTCTCAAACAGCCCCGGTTTGAAAATGACAAGCGTTCGCTGTGATCTCAGAGACAGACTGCTGGGTTTCCTGCCACGTTTCGGTGGAAGAAATCCGACTGATTGGCTGCCAATACGACATGTTTGCACACAAACTCTCAACAGACGGCAGCAGGATTTCTGCAGGAGGAGCAACCTGAGAACTGAAGCTGGAAATACAACAGAAACGACAATAATTACTGCATGTTTGTAGAAGCCAGACATATTTTGGACGTACACGCAACACTGGAGGAATAAATGAAGTTTATTCAGCTCTGCTCTTCTTAAAGGTGATTTATTTTGCTTCCTAAAGCAAAATAAATCGATAAAAAACATCTTTATTATATTTTTTGTACAAAATCATTCTTAGATGATGAGCTGCATTATGTCACTTTTATAAAACATGTTTTTTACACACGTCATCATGTCTTGACTGGTTATTATGAGACAGATGATCCTTGAGCTACTATTGCTGTTCGAAGAAATGCAGAGCGCCTGACCGAAAACAACCAATCAGAGCCAGGAGGCAGGTCTTAGCGCTGTTACTCAACACCATGTACATGCTGCTAAATGTGCTAATGGTGGAGAAGCAACTTACAGTTACAACAGCGTAGCAGCAGGTATGGGGGAATGAGTAGCACTGCATGGAGGGTGATTGACAGCGGTAAGATCCGCCTCATGGCTCTGATTGGTTGTTTCTCGTTAGCACTGGGAGAAGGCGGAGGAGCATGATATTTTTTCACACATTATCGGTCTCAAACCAAACTGTCACGACATGGTGACAGTTTAAACAAATATGTAAAAATATATATTTTTATATATATGTAAAAATGTATGTATATATCTATATATACTGTATATACATACTGTATATATTTTATATATATTTTTACATACTGCAGCTCTAAATCCAATTAAGCTGCTGCCCCCCAACTGAACCGTTACAGCTTACAGTGAACATGGCTACGCGGTGATCCACAATTATGCAACCGTACATCTTTGAAAAGCAGAAGTGGAGCCTCCTGCACAACCAACAAGAATGCAGCAAATGGTTTCAGAATATTAAGTCAACAACAAAACACCTGTCTTTTCCAGCAGCCATTGTACAGCGCATCCATCGGTAAAACCAGCTGACCAAACGTGCTGGAGCTCTGGGGTTGCTAGGTAACGGGCGGAACTCTTCTGGGGTTGCTAAGTAACGGAGCAGTGCCTGCTGATTTGTGACGTCACATTCCAGAGGTTTATGAAACGTCAGATTTTCCAGACACCAAAAAACATAAATTTATTGCAAAAAATAAAAACAGCTTGGTGGGTTTTTTTTGTTTGTTTGGGGGTTTTTTTTGTTCTTGGGCTGTTTTTAGGAGCAGAGTGGAAATACAAAACTGTGGAAAATATGACTTTTGCATAATGTGTCTCAAGCAGGCAAATGGATCTGTTTGGGACGGACGACAGGGTCACCATGCCTCTAGTCTATTCTGGTCAGACAATCATTAAGCAGTTCTCTGTGATACTTTCTAGATGGAAAAAAGACTCAGATTGAGCTCCAATCTCTGCCTCAGTTTCTGACAGCCGTCCAAGCCTCGTCAGGAAGACGTGAATGATTGTCTCCCTCTTGCCTAATGATGCCAACAGGAGGAAACCAGCCCAGACTGACGGTGTCTCTGCTTTCCAAAAACCTCCAAAGGAAAAAGGTTTGAGACCTTCTCAGTCGTGGCGTCCAAAAGTTATTTTAGTGGAAATGTTAAGAGATCTGAAAACAACAGAAGATCAAAAATCTTTGGCGACACATAAATGCCTGCTTCTACTTTTGTTTTGCTCTGTTAGAAAAATGAAAAGCAAAAATGGTGGATGGTATTTATATTTCACCGTCAGGAGCGTTTGGTGGCAGTTTCACCCAAAGTAACAGCAGGTAGCCTGAGAAACACGAGATATTTATTTATAATAAATGTATTTCCTTCTCTTTTATTTAAAAACAAAAGATTTGATGTAAGAAGATGTGTCATCAAATCCTACTAAGAACTCTATGAAGTTAAAACTGATCCTGGATGTTGTGTTCTGGTATCCATTACAAACACCAGACGCTCCATTATGGTTCGTTATCTTGTTGGCTCTTTGTCTGGTTGCTGCATAATAACATCAGAGGAAACCTATTCATGAGACATGGCCTGGATTTGTCTCTAGAGAATTTAATTAAGGCTCTCAGGCTGTGTAGCTGTTAGACCTTCTTGCTGTTAGCTTTTTGCTAACAGCAGCTGTTAGCAAGCCTTCCTGTCTAGCTTTTCTCCAGGTATTCAGACTTTCTTCCTACAATCCAATAACATTGATTGTTGATTGTTTGTCATGTTTGGGTTTTCTGATGCAGAATCTCTGGAAGAAACATAGAGTTCATTGACACCAGCCATGTTTAGTGAGCTTTAATCCAACTCTGGTTTGTTTGCATAGAATGTCAGATTTGTGAATGAATAATCGAACTCTGGTCCGTCAACAAACCTTGGTCTCAGTTTAGTTTGAACGCATAAGTGAACAAGAAGTGAACAGAGTGAGCTCCAAAAGCAGGAAGAGGACTACAGCGCAGGGTGTTATGGGTAAATACAACCAAAACAAACACGCTAGGCTAACGCTAGCAGGAGAAATGGCTCATAGTCTTTTGCTGAAGACAAAAGAGAAATCCTTCTAAAATCTGATTTTTGCTTACATTTCATGAAGAAGGAAGTTGATCTTTTGTTCTCTTCAGAGGTTTTTGATGCAGGCTTTGTTGTTTCTGTTGTTTTGTTTATTTATTTTGAATATTTAAAATGTCTTCCAGTTCCAGTGTTAAATATTCATTAGAAATGAAAGTTTATTGATCTTTGAAAATGTTTTTTTGCATTATTATTATTATTATTATTATTATTATTATTATTATTATTATTATTATTATGCCATTTTACTTGAAAATGGTTTCAAAACAACGATATTACCGTTTATCGCAATAAAGTCTGGGGCAATTTATCATCCAGAAACATTTGTTCCAATGATTAGACCAAAACCTGATGCATTCTTTCTGGAATACGGCTCCCATCAAGGGGAGAAACACACACACCTCCAAATTGTGCGTGTGGGCAAGTTACTAGGATTTAAAGAAAAAAGCAAGGACTTTGGTAGCCTTTAGTGTAAATCCAACATGTATTTAACACTGCATTGCATAAAAAAGCTCCTTCTCCTGAATCAGTGCATGCTGATAAACTGAACAAACCAGTGGGAACCTTGGAAAAAACCGATCTAAAGTGACGTCTCCTTTTTCCCAGCTAACAATAAGCTTTTGTTTTTCTCTGATAAATAACAGTCTGTGCCGATCCGTCTCCCACCTGCTGAACTGCGGCACACAGCCAGCCTCTGGGTCCGCCTCGTTTTCCTCTGAGGGTCTGCAGAGGTCTCAGTACATCTGCCCACATCCAGTGTCCATCCGTCCATCTGCCCGTCCGTCCCCGGGCCTCTGTAACCCAGAACCTCCAGAGTCCAATCAGCTCAAACGATCCGGTCAGGTTGCTGCAGCATCAGGTGCCGGATCCCCACTCTGTCATCATTCCTGCTCTCCGTCTATGTGGAGAGTAAACATTTATTTACCCAAAATAACCACAAGATTATTCAGATTATCTGTATTAATTATTAGTTTTATGTCTTAAGTGATATTTTACACTAAAAAAAATCCCCCTGCCTCCTGTTACATTAACAAGTGCATCAAAATCACCATTTTATTACGTTACAATAATCGTGTTATGATGTAAAAGTTGTTTTTTAAACTCAAATCTGAATAGTCTTATGTTATTCCATTAAGTCTACAACAAATATTTTGGCCACAGTAAGAAAAAAAATAGAATGAAAAAAATAAACTTGTAATAATACAATAAAGTGATAATATTACAAGAATAGTTATATTATAATGAGGATAAAGTGTTAATTTTATTACAATAAAGTTTATAAACAAAATTATATGACAAAACCAAAATAATTTGAGAATAAATTCATAATATTAGGAGAATAAAACTACATGACAAATACAATCAGAATAAAATCAGAATATTACCAGAAATAGTCATAATAATTCATGAATAAAGTCATAATGATATGAGAATATAGTTAGAATATTATGAAAATAGTCTTACTACAACAATAAGGTTGCATGATAAAGATGAAAATATCACAAGTGTTGGGGAAATGAACCATTTTCCTCCTGGTCAAAACGAGGGAAAGCACTACTGCCAATTTACTTTGTTGCTATATTAAGCAACTTTTCAGACCCTCTTTTCAGAAACTTGACTAGCAACAAAACTACCAACTTTTTCTATTATCTGAGACTTTTGCTTGATGCTCGTAATTCCAACTTGGACTGAGTGTCTAAACAAAATGGCTTCATACCCGGACGCAGGACTGTGTGACCGTTCAACCCAAAGAGGGCAGCACTGAGATGATTTTAGGTCAGATTAAACAAATTTACACAAAAATGTCACAACTTGCACTGAAACTTAAAGATAGCATCCCAAAGGCCCAATTTATACAGTTTATCCACATAGAAAAGTTGTTCTGTGGCTCAGTTGCCCTTTAATGTCAAAATGGAAATTGATTTAATGATATAATGAATATATGTAACATAAAATGTGTGGTAGCATAGATACACTGCTGGTCTCACTGTTGGTCTTTGCAGGCATTCGCTATTGAACACATTTGTACTCCAAATCTGCTGGGAAAACACACAAGAAGATCGGTTTTCTCATAAACAGCAGCAACACACAGTGTTTTATTTCCAGATAAAATGAAAGGAACGAGTAATTATCCCAGCAAAGCCGATTTACCATGAGAGTCCATCTCTCATGCAGCAGTGAGCTCCTAATCAGAGCGGTGTGACAGCCATCCAGCACGCTGCCAGCTCAGCCTTATGGCTCCAAACTGAATGATATCCAACAGGACCCCTGATGATAAACACTGCCAGCCTCCGTCTTCCTCTGCCTTCACTCCTTCACTGCCCCACTTTCATTATTTACTGTCCTTTATCCTCTCATTTCACTCATGCTGCTAATGGTGTCTACAAAGGCCTTTCCTGTTGTCTTCTGCATCTTTATGTAGGTTTTTCTTCACACAGATAAAAACTAAATCTATGAAACATAAAGCAAAAATCTATCTGCAAATTAGCTTACTATGTAGTTTAATGATCCAAGTATTTAAAAAGGATTAGAGCCACTGGGAAAAACCTAAAGAGTTCTTCTGAGAAAAAAGTCAGAATTATGATGTTATAATTTAAATTATAAGAAAAATTCAGAGCTTAGTCATAACTAAAAGTCATGGTTTTTAGTCATGACTTATTTAAAAAAGTAACAAAGAAGAAAAAGTCGGAACTCTGAGGTTAAAGTTGGAATTCATTTTTTCTGATGGCCGTAATCATCTTCTCTGTTAAGATGTATGATGAGTATTAGTGCCACACTAGGAAAATAAAAATAATACAATTACAATAATAAAGTCATCCGGCAATAAACTTAGAGTAACACGAGAATATGATTATGACTTTATTCTCATAATGTTATTTTTTATTTAAGCTCTTATTCTCTGTCAGAAAATTTCACGTTCAGGTTTCTCAGGAGTTTTTTTGACTTTATGTTTTGCATCTTCACAGCTTTCAGAGCTGAAACCTTTTGAAAAAGCCGACGAGTTTAAAGGACATTTCAGGACAACAAAGTTCACCGTAAACACAAGCAGTCCAGTTTCATTTTGAGCCAAAACCAAGCCAAATACAGCCAGCCAGAGTAATCCCGCTATTAAACATTAATAAAGGCTATTAATGTGGGAGGTCCAGATGGAGGAACACCTAATAACAAAGACGGCAAAGAAAAAACAGGCTGTGCACAATCTGTCTGCAATAACCTCCCACCAGAGAGCAACAAACAGATCTTAATGAGAAAAACAGCTCCTCTGAGACGGAACCGCCATGACTCGACTTGTGTAGGTCAGGAAGGTTTGTGACGAGAAGAAAGAACTGTATTTATCTGCCGCTAACGCTAACAACAGCGTCTGCAGGGAAAATGTTAACACGGATCAGTGACACTGATTTACAGCCAGGAAATACACAAAAACGCAGAAAGATGGACACGTTTCATTACTTTTTCTTTAAATATTATTTATTATTAGCTATTGCTAGTTATAAGTTGAGTTCAACATCTGCTGAAAGTTTTTGCACATCTTTAGGGAGAGATGTTTACCTGCTAATTAGCTCAAATAAACACACGAACCACTAATATGGCAGCGACTGAATGAATCATGCAGTAAAACCTGCATCCTGGAGTTTAAATCAAGAGTCAAAATTGTGGAGAAAAGGGGATTTAAATAACTGTTATTGTGTTTTTATTGGAGGTGAAACATAACCTGCGATTCCTTTCACTATAGATAATTGCACAAATTGGAAGCATGAAAATAAATTAGCTTAATTCAAACACGCCAATTTAAAAAAACTCACGTTTTTTGCTAAGAGGTTTTTGCTCTGGATGGACATGAAGTGGAGTTTCAACGTTTCACATTTCCTGATATTGTTTAACCAGGAGAAAGTATGTGTAAAGATAAAAAGGGACTAAGAACAGAACCTTGAGGAACACCATACCCTAATAACCCTAGATATTTTACCCATTATTGCTTTTACAAATAAATTCTGACTAACAAGATTAAAAGGCTTTTTTTTGTGTTTTTTTGATTGAATTAAATTAAATTCCCTGTGGAAACATAGCCACACCCACAGATAATTATTGAAAAGTGGGCGGAGCCAAGATACACAGAGGGGTGTGGTCAGGTGTGGGGATGAGTGGAAAGAGGTAAGTGGGGTTCGGTCAGGACGAGGGAAATAACTGCTGCCAACTTCTTCAGTTTGTTGCAATTTTTCAAAAAAAGTCACTGGAAAAAAAGCTAGCAACTTTTTTTCTGTTACCGGGGACATTTTTATTTTTATTTATTTTGGCTTAATGTTCGCAATTCCAACTCGGGCTGAGTGTCTAAATAAAACGGTTTGATACCCGAACGCAGGACTGTGATGTAGCCACCGTTCCACCCAGAGAGAGAAGCACTGAGATGATTTTAGGTCGAATAATTTACAAAAAGTTACCCAAAAATGTCAACTTGCACTGAAACATAAAAATGGCTCCTTAAGACGCGATTTATACAGTTTATCTGCGTTATGCTTTAAAGTCAAAGTGAAAACTGGCATTAAAGTAACTTTATAATCGTTCTTAGTGATTTCATGTGGATGTAAAATGTATTTATTTTCCCAGGAGCAGCTATGTATGGACTAGCCCTGACACCAGCGCGCTAATGCGCAGCGCGCTAATGCTAATGCTAATGCTAATGCTAATGCTAACTTTGACAGCTTATTGTTGTTTAAGACAAGCAAAAATGTGATCATTAAGAACTTTTTTAAAATTTCTTACCCAAAATAATTTCTGCAACATTTTCTTCACATTCTGCAACAAAACGTCTCACTTAAAACTTTTTACTCTACTTCCTCTTTGTAGCTATTCTTTCCATTCTTCCTCTGTGTCTATGCTAAGTATTGGTAATTACATTATCATGCGCCCTATGAAATATAGTTTCGTTGACACAGTGTGTGTGTGTGTGTGTGTGTGTGTGTTCGCTGCTGATGATGGAGAGGCTGTCTGCGTTTTTAATAAACACAACACCACAACGCCTCACACGCTAACTGCCTTAGCATTGAACTCAAACACACGCACGCAAACGCATACACACACACACACACACACACACACACACACACACACACACACACACACCTACACACACACACACACACACACACACACACACACACACACACATAACGAAACACACAAGCATCTGCCAAGTCTAGGCTCAAACTTGCAGGGAATTTATGTACAAATAATTACTTTTTAATAGCCAGTAATGTGATTTCCTGCCAAAGAAATATTCAAATGCATCTCAGGCAGTCCAGTATATTATCTGCCTGCAGCTATGAATGCGACTACGGGGAGACGGCGCAGGAAAGACAGATTATTGTTTGTGTGATAATAATTATTTTACCCTTGTCATCTGCTGAGGAAAATGGGAGGTAATGCTTTTGTCTCTCTGTCTTCTTTCTCTACATTCTTTGTCCTTTTCTGAAAATTCATCTAACTGGGTAACTTTTCTTTCCAGTTTAAGAGTTACGACTTCTAGGACTTTTTTCAGAAGCTCTTCATAAATGCGTGTCTCTTTAATTTTCCTCCTTTGGACATTGATGTGCTGTGTGACACACTAACGGCCTTTGTCAGGAAACCTTCCACACACTTTCAGCTTTGGATTCGTCAGTAGGTGGAATTCGCCCTTGTAGGTTTTCACATGTTTTCACTTTGAAAAACTTTATTCCTATAAACCTCTGAGCTCAACCTGGTGAAGGTTTTTCTCTCATTTAGAGCTCAATCCAAGGATGTTTTTTCACTGCAGACAACTATGAAAAGGTCGAGTCCATCATTAAAAGACGTTTGAGCTCAAACTGACGTGTGTAAACCTGCTAGATAGAAAACTGAAAACTGAATAAGTAAAGCCTTATGAGTTCATGAAGACAAAGAAACGACATGAATTCAGCTTATAACATCTCCAGTGAAGATGAAAATTAACATTATTCAGTTTTAGAAAAAGGAGAAGTCGTGTGTTTTTTCTCCAGAAGTTGTTTCAGATCATTCACTGTCAAAATTTATTCATATTGAAGTTAACATCTGGTTTCAGCATCTGCATGTTTCTTACTGTTTACATAAACTGAATAAAAAGATTTAATTTTTTTCTTCACTGAAGTTAAATTGAAAAC
The DNA here is from genome assembly GCA_903066825.1 of Alfaro cultratus. Classification (NCBI taxonomy): domain Eukaryota; kingdom Metazoa; phylum Chordata; class Actinopteri; order Cyprinodontiformes; family Poeciliidae; genus Alfaro; species Alfaro cultratus. The sequence goes on along the minus strand of CAEFZX010000354.1, from coordinate 12,497 downwards.
AACCTTTTTTTTTGTTTTAACAAATTAACAAAATTATTTCTATTTGCTAAATGTCACAAAACTTGGTAAGAAAACTTGATAATTTTTTTTGTAACTTTCTTTGAATTCAGAAGTTTGCACTGCAAAAGCATGTTGGTCGAGTTTCTAGTGCGAATATCTTAGCAGACCTGAAATAAGACAAAATTAACTTAAAAATAAGTTTTCATTAAGTCAGTGATGTCTTAATATTGATTTTAAAACAGTACTTATTGGAATGAGATTATTTCACTTATAGGAACATATTTTAGTGAAATAATCTGCAAGTGCAACTAGAACCTTTTCATCAATATTCAGAAAGGCCTGACTTAAAACAAGCTCCAATATCTTGCTGAAAAGTTACTTGTTAGTTTTCTGTTAAGATATTTTCACTAGAAAGTCGACCAAAATGTCTTGGTGAGATTTTGTGTTTTTGCAGTGTAGATACACTTAGTGAGTATCAGGGATAACTGTAGGGAAAATCAACTCTTTTGAGCTTTTCATCATATTATAATGTTATTCTCTCATCAAAAACATACCTGGAGTGTCGCTTTGATTCCTTCATGCGTGTTTGTGAAATCATCTAATCTCCATGGCAACCATTCAGGTGAGCAAAACGCCTGGTTGGACATAGCTCCGCCTCCTAGCTACAACAAAATCTCCAAAAGGTTTTCTGGCATTTAGAAAATATGAATAATTTTGGTGATTTTAACTAACATAAAGCAGGAGAAGTTTGGTCGGATTTAACTTCAGATAGTGAGAAAGAAATCAGTTTCTTTTTTTTTCCGGTGAATGTAAGTATCTGGTTTCAGTAAAATGTAGTCAAGAAAGTTTTAAAATACTAGAAATTACATCACAAAACATAAAGAAAGATCAAGAATGGAACGAGGTTATGAATTTTAATAGGAGTCGAAATTGGTCTTTTAAGAATTTATTGAAATGTTACATTTTCAAGGAGTTCTTTGCTTTACGTACAAATTCTTCTGTGTTTACTTAGAATAAAAAACCAAACAGAAGAAATGCATGAAACAATCAGCAGAATTGTTGCATTTTTGATTTTATTGCATCACTTCCTCTTCTGTGAAGCATCCTGTTGGAGCCTGCAGCCGATGGCGAAGTGTCCTTTCTCCAGCCAAGTCTGATCTCGCCATGGCAACGGAAACATTTCTCAGCCCTGATATTGGGCTGCGATGTGACGGCAGGTGAAAAATCAATTTACAACCTAACAGAAAATCTGGGTTTATTCAGCTTTATAGAACTTCCAGTGTTATTGTTGAGAGCATAAAAAGCAAATATGCCCCTGGACGATATTGTGTCTTTTCCTCCTTAGAAACAAAGAAGAGTGTTTTAATTCTGCACCTGAATATAATATATGAGGATTTAAATTAAACATTTAAATACCTCCCTGATTTGCAAACCGATGAGTGTTTTGTCTGGAATTAATTTCTCGCGTTAGCAGTTGACACGTCCTTCTCCTGGTTCAACAGCCTAATGGTGTGGAAGTTTGAGAGTGTCTGTGTGAGTGTATTTTCAGGTTATAATCTGTGCTGGAAGTGTGTGTGTGTGTGTGTGTGTGTGTAAAGTGTGGTTAATGACCTTTGAAAGAATGAGCTAGCTCCAAATGAACCTCAGGGAGTCTAACCGATTGCAGCTGTAGGAGTGTGGGTGTGGCGCTAAGCGCTAACTGATGAGCCGTTGTGTTTAATCCGCACCAACACCAACGAGGTTTACCACACACACACACACACACATTGATACGGAGGAAAAGGGAGCGAGTTCGACTCGTTTCGCTCTCTTTTCGTTTGTCTGTCGGCTCCTAAATGTGTTGGTGGATCTGTTTGTCCTGTGGCGGATGTGAGCTGGTTTGACAGGGCGGTAATGGGGCCCAGGCCGGGCGACGCCACCAACCTGGAACCAGACCTGCTGCTGATGAACACAGACACACACACACGCACCTACACACACACACATGCACACACACACAAAGTATTGTTTCTTATCAAATTGCAGTCTAGCAAAGACAAGTCGAATAGCTTCCAGTCAACAGATGATCTGTCCGCCTCAAGCTTGTGTCTCAATGTTTCAATGCATTAAATTCAAGCCAAAAGGGTTCAGACATGTACTTTCTTATTTTACATTCAATGATTTTCAGGAAATTAAGAGTATTTGTTCCAATGAAGCTTGTTTGTCAAATTAAAAGTATCTTTTGTTAGTAAAAGAGACTAATTGTGGATGTTTGTATTCCCTGATTTTGGTTTCTACTGCTTCTAAAAACAACAAAAACTAAACACCAAGCCGGTTTGTTTGGCAATGAAAGTGAGCCGTTTCGAAAACCTCCAGAATGTTACGTCACATTGCACATTCAGTTCGCCGTTACCTAGCAACCGCAGCCAGCCCAGCCCCGTTACCTAGCAACCGCAGCCAGCCCAGCCCCGTTACCTAGCAACCGCAGCCAGCCCAGCCCCGTTGCCTAGCAACCCAGCAGTTGGTTTTACCGCTCTGTGTGCGGTTCAGTGACGGACGGAAAAGATTTATTCATGATAGTACAACATCTTTCTTACAATATGAAAAAGATGTTTAAATCCGCGGATTAAACAAAGACAATAGGGAGACGTGAAAAAAAGAGATTTACACACAGATATTCACTGATTAGTAGTCCAGTAGATTTGGTCCGATTGGAGGCCAAAATTGCAAAATTTGTTACATTTTCTGGTTCACTTTCAAACGACACTGTGCCAAAGCAACCAAAGCGTTTGACAAACCTGTTCCCCTCCTCGCCTGTGGGGGGCGCTGCACCAAGAACCACTGAACTGAATGACACAAAAACCTCTGAAGAATGTAAGCTAAAATTTTCAAATCACATTTTAGCGTTTGTAGGATTTCTGCTTCATCTTTGGTAAAAGACCAGATGAACCTCCCAGCACGTTTGTTTTGGTTGTATTTACCCAGAATGCTCTGTGCTTTAGTTCACTTCCTGCTTTGGGAGCAGTCTCCGGTCCACTTGGCATTCACATTTGCGTTGGAAGTGCAGCAGAGTTCACTTCAACCAAACTGTGATGGAGGTTTCTAGGCAGACCAATTGGATCTTTTAGTTCTGTTACTCACCAAACGAACCAGAACTTCTACGGAAACCGACTGGAGTTTGATTACAAGGTTTTGTCTGCGGTAAGAAGAACTTTGATCCATGATAATTATTGCATTTTGATTAATAATCGACAGTTTGTGCTTCTGTTTGATTTAAACTGCTCTTATTATTAGTAACTTCTCTTTAGCAATCTGTATTTTCCTTTTTGCTTTACTCAGAGGACTTCAAAAATAAATTTCAGTTACCTTTACATCTAAAACTCCGTCCTCATTCTTCTCTTCCTTATCTCATAATTCTTCTTTTTTTCTCTCTTTCTAATGAATCACGCTGAAGCGAGTTTTCATACGCCGCTGATGGACGCCCTCTGGCACCAACACATATTGCATACATTTATCACTGCTGCAACACATCGTAGACTCTGAAAGACAAATACATAATGACACAGTTATTTGCACATTTGCTCATGCATTTATTTGTTTTTAAAAATATGCACCTATGGGTAAGAATATATCATGCACTCTATTTCTTTGTTTTACTGGAGAACAATAGATACTGAGTGGTGGACATATAGAAAAACTAATTAGAAACAAAAAATAATGGAATCTGGTATTTAAATGGTAATATTTGCTCACATTGTTATTTATTTTAAAGTATTTATTTTTATCTTCCTCTTTTTTGCATCATATCAGGTGAATTTAAGGAACAAGAAAATATCACGTTGATATTCGACCTGTTTAGCTCAGCAGTGTCCAAAGGGTGGGCAGCGGGCCATTTGTGGCCCTCAGATGATTTTGGTCGGCCTTTGCTCACAATTCAAGAATAACCTGAACTTGAACTTTTCCCTGATGTTCAAAAAAGAAACAAGACACAAAGTATCTTTAATTTGATTTATTAGTAATAAGGAACAAAAGCATCCAGTGATTTAATAAACTTAGCAAAATAAAGCTAAATTAATTCATATCTTGTTCTTTTTTCTGAAAAGATGCAAAATAAATATATGGTTTGTTATTTGTTTTAAATTGATAGCTTATGAATCATTACGTTCTAAACAGCATATTGGATGTTAATCCATGATCATGTTTCATTTTTTTGCTTTTCTTTGCATTTTCACTGTTAGACCTCAAGACCTTTTACTTAAAAATACTGTCAATAATTTGTTTTGTTTTGTTAAACAATAGGATTTTAAGTGTTAAGTTACCAATATTTACTTTATCTAGTGTTATTGTCAACATATGGACAAAATTTACATGATGCATGTAAGGTTTCAGCCTTATCAGTTGGAAATGCTGCAGAAATTCACCTTTAAAAAGTTTCTTAGACACGAATGGCATTAAAACAGCATTTTTACATACAAATAGTTATATTTAAACATCTTTTTACAAGAGGTAATTCAAAAATAAACAACAAATAAAACAGCAGGAGTAAACGGTTGAAGAGACACCTGGAGTTACGAGGTGATGTGGATTCAAACTGGAAAAAAAAAACCCAACAAGCCTGGCAATGAAAACACATTGGTGGAAAAAAAACACAATATTTAGTTTTCATTGAAACTATTCACTTTATACAGATAAAGTGAATAGTTTAAACATTTTCTTAGAGTAGAGTAAAAAGGATTAAAAAAAAAGACAGGATGGTGGTAGAAAGTGTGTGTGTGTGTGCGTGTGGGTGTGTGTGTGTGTGTGTGTGTGTGTGTGTATTTCAGGATTTCGTTAACTAAAACCCAATTTCAACTTCAAATCATTGGCCTGCCAACAGCAGCCGCCTGTGACATCATCACTGCGAGACGGGTCAATACTAATGAGGTCAGAGAGAGGAGGTGAAATCCAATAATGATCCTCAGTTCATAAACAATATATTTCTATTAAAATGCAACTTGTACAGAAGTGCAGGGTGTCGCCACCAAAGGAATAGAGAACACAGGTAAAATAAATGAAAAGGGTGAAAAAACAGGAACTAGAGAAAGTTTTGAAGTTTGGATATTGTGTTTAATATTGAATGAACTGTGTTAAAAATGACCAATCAGTCTCTTTTAATCAAAATTGTAATAAACCCAAAATGTTTTCCTGACAGATTTGAACATCAGCAAACCAAAGGCTCATTTCAAACATGTAGAGGCAATAATCTGATTATAAGAGGAATGTTTATGGGAGAAAGAAATCGCTCATCTTTGTGTTTGATGGTGGAAAAAATACCAATAAATGTTCATGTTTTTATTCTAAGTGCTTTTTATTGCAATGTGAGCTTCATTTAGGTAATGGCTCAACGTGGAAACATCAAAGGTTCAATAAAGGATTAAGATAAATGAAAATAAGGTCATCAAAGCTGACTGAGTGTTTTATCGCCATGGAAACAGACAGCAAACCTGCAAAAGAGAACAGAAACACAACGAACAAATTAAGGAGAAAGGTTTCTAATTATTTCAACACAGAAGACTTCCATATGGGCCCAATAAAACGCTACAAACGACATAAAAAACACAGACATATTGGGACAAACCAGGTGTTTATTATTAAAAACATTTCTTACAAAAATAATTGACCAAAGCTGCAACTATATTACAGTGTCATTTACATAAAAATATTGATATTACCCATTGAAAACAGTGAAATGCTAAGTGCTATGTTGCTTTTTAGCATGGTAGCATGTGTCCATTCATTTGAAAAGCATTTTTTTATATATATTATATTTTAGTCCACATTCAGCATCGTTACTGTTGTTAACATAACAATTTGCAAACAAGTTTTAATTTACATTTTTCAGGTTCAAATAAGGCAGCAAATTGTCTGAAAATACCTGCAGCATTGGCTTTAGCATGCTAATGCTAGGTCAAAAACTCAGTTAACATCAGCATCAAACGATACATATCAAAAATTTTATAGTAAACCTGCTGGATTTGGTAAAAAAAAATTACCAACCTAGTTTCAATTTGGTTAATTTATAGGAAACTAGATCAAAACCAGAAGATGCTAACATCTGTCGTAGCAAGCTAACATAAGCAGAATCTGATCAAGCATGCTAGCACTAGCAGAATAAATACATATTTGCTAATATTAGCATTAAACCACTTAAGACATACCCGCGTTAAGTTGGTAAGAATATGATAAAAGAAAAACACTTCAGTTTTATATTTCTAAATACAGACGTAAACATATCTTTTTTTTTTTTTTTTGCTTCTGATCAAAGCACAAAAATCAACAAAAAATGTTTTTAGTGCATTATCAACAAATGAATAGAAAAAAGACATTCACATAATTTTTTTTGTTTGGTTTGGTTTACTGTGATTAATTAGCACATGATACAATTAGCATGCTAATGCTAACATTACCATTATATAACTGTGACAATAAATAATGAGAAGAAAACTTCATCCATGGAAGAATAATGACATAATTTCCTAACTAAATTTAATAAATTATGCTTTACTGTAACTTCAAATTTGTAAGTTATATCTGCATGTCAACAAAACACAAAATACAATTTAGAAAATTTCTTTACCTGAAAATCAGGTAAATTAACAAAATTGTGCTTAAAGAAAAGTTTGTTCTCTCTCGCAAAAATCAAAATGTTCTCTTTTATTTTTAACTAATTAAATGCTTGAAATGTGTCAGTTGTATTTGATTACAGTATTCCGACTTTTAAGATAATGTATATATTTAAATTTTCTGTTAACCAACTGAACATCTAGCATTAATTTATTGAAGAAGTTTTAAGTCCAACTCAAATTTTAGCCTTTTTTTTTCATTTTTTGTCATAAAAATGACATTCACGTCCGATTTCAGCCTCAGGCTTCCTCTGTGGACTCAAATAAAAACACCTTCAGGGGACAGAAAACACACAGACACTGATCTAAACTGACAAAAGAAAAATGAGACCCATAACGCTTTGAGTTGTGGGACACAGAAATGTCGTTAGTGACACTAAAAACAGAACCTAGCAACACGTTTTAAAGTCCAGCTCCGTCCCTGGATCTTACGTTCAGCATATGGAGCTGAATTGTGAATCTTGAACACAATCCCAAGTTTGAGTCCAAAACATTGTTTCCCACGTCTGTTCTTCTGCAGCAGTGCAGGCAATCTGTTCCAGAGAAACAAATTAGATTAATCACAGCAGAAACTGGAAACGAATAAAGACGACTACAGCTGAAGAAAAAGAGGAGCAGGAAAAGCACACACACTCTTACAGTTAGTAATGCCACGCTCTGAAAGCAGGGCGTTGTGTTTGTGTGTCAGCGCAGCATCAACTGTGGCATCTGTTGCCCACTGAGCCAATCTGCTGGAGCTGGAGTCAATTATAAACACATTAGACTCTGTTCCACATAACACACACTGACAGACATACCTGGCGCCGGCCAGGCCTCAGGTCACAGCGTCACACTGAACTTTTCCCAGAGTTTAGGGTCCTTCAGGGCTCCATGCAGTAGATGTGTGTGATTGAGACACTAATGAGACAGTTTACAAAAACAAAGGCGATCTGTTATGCTTCCTTGAACTTCCTTGTTTTTTGTTGTACATTTTTTGCACAGTCATTCGTAGAAAATGAGATTTCCTGCCTATTTTGAGCTCCTTTCTGATTGAACTGTTTGAGGACGTAATGTAGATTCAGTTTGATTTGAGACCAAAACTGCAACATTTTCAGTCATTTGAAAACCTGTTCCCCTCCTCGCCTGTGGGGGCGCTGTACCAAGGACCACTGAAGGAAATGACACAAAACCCTCTGAAGACACTGAGCACAACTTCCCTCTTCACAAAATGTAAACAAAACTGGAGTAGCGTCAGATTTCAGCATTTGTAAGATTTATTTTTTGTTGTTGATAAAAGACCATGAGCCATTAGCTAAGTATCCAGTGCTTTTGTTTCAGTTGTATTTACCCAGAATGCCCTGTGCTGTACTCCACTTCCTGCTTTTGGAGCAGCTTCTGGTGTTCACATATGCATTCAAACCGCACCACAGTTCACTTCAACCAAACCCAAGATTGTAGGTGGACCAGAGTTTGATTTTTTGGTCCAAATCAGAGTTTGACGTATTCACACCTCCCCAAACGAACTGGTCTTTCTGGACAAATGAACTGGAGTTCAAGTAAAGTGGACTAATCAGTACTGGTATGAACACACGCTTTAAATCCTAAAAAGCTGCTGCTGGCCACGCCCCTTTTGGTTTGCTGGTTAACGGGTGAAACTCTGCTGGAGTTGCTAGGCGACTAAACATTAGGGAGGTTTTTTGGTCTAAAATATGTAAACAGAGACACATTTTTGTGAATAAATTTTAACTTAAAAGTTGTAGTTCTAAGTTATTCTTGAATTTTGGTCAGTCCTTAGACCTCATATTGAACATCAGTACAACAAGGTTAAAAAAAACCCTGAAAAGTTTCTGACTAAACAACAAGAAGCTGTTTAATGTCAGTGGGAGCAATTTTCTGAAATAATCTAATCTGCTGTGATTCTCAGGGGGACCAGCGTCACTTTTCACATCTGATCTCACAAAAGATTGACTTCAAAACCGAGAACACAATAAGAGAAACACGTTCAGCTGCGTCTTCTTCTGAAACTCAATTTGTTGAAGAGCCTCTTTGTTAAATGCGGAGCCTGCATCTGAATCCCAGCAGAGGATCGGCGACTCGATGCGACTCTTATAAACGCGCCTGACAGACAGAATGGAAGAGAGCAGCTCTGAGTTTCTTTCATTAGCGCGATCGACAGGCCGTCACCAGAGCGGCTCCATCCTCCGACTGCAGGGCTTCATACGCACGTTCTGGCTTTTAATGCATTTTGCAGAGTCTCCTGCATTTTTCTGTGAATTTTATGTGACGGCTGACAAATAAGCATCGGTTCAGAGTGACTGACAAGGAGGCAGATTATGAAAAACAGAGTCTCTGTCATCTGCAGATTTACGGAGAGACAGTTGTTACAGTTTCAGCTGGTTCTCTTTACAGCATATGGAGGACATTGAAGACAAAGCAGTAAAGTCACAAATTGGGAGATTAATTTTTAAGAAAAAAAAGTGCAAATTCCAGAGTTTGAAAAGTCAAAAATCTGCTGGAAAAAAACTCTGAAATTTTGAGATCAGACTGAAAAGTTAAAAAAAATCCACCAAAACACTTCTTAAATTTTGAGAGTCAGATTTTTTACTTTAAAAAAAAAAAAAAAAACTGTAGAAGATTCTGAGTTTGAAAAGTCAAAAATCTCCAACAAAAAGCTCGGAAATGTTTAGATTGTAGGATTTTCTACATTTACAATCAACAATCTGCTGGAAAAAGTTTCAAAATTTTAAGGTTGATTTCAGAAATTTTCTAGAAAAAAAACTGTAGAAGTTTCTGAGTTTGAAAAGTCAAAAATCTGCTTGAAAAAAATCTAAAAATGTTTTTGATTAATCTCAGAAATTTCTAGGAAAACACAGACATTTCTGATTAAAGTTTTGTAAAGTCAAAAATATGCTAGGAAAAAAAAAAGAAAATTTCACAGTTTCAAAAGTTAAAACTATAAAACTTTCGAAACTTCTGAATTTCTGAAAGAAGAATGAAGAAAGTTCATGAGGAAGGAATGATGAAAGGAAACAATGAAGGAAGTACATCTTTGTTTTCAAGATAAAGAAAACAAAGGAATAAAGAAGGAAATTAGGAAAGAGAGGAGATGGAAATGATGGAAGGAGCAAAGAATGTTCCCAAGGAAATGAAGGAAAGACATGGAGAGAATGAGGAAAGGAAATAAAAGGTAGTAAAGGAAGAAAGATATTAGGAAGGAAACAAGAAAGAACTGAATAAAGTTTATAAATACTGATATTTGATCAAACTCACCAGAGCAGGAAAACGTTTCCAGATATAGAACCTTGTTTTTTTTCCTGAATTATTCCAAATTCTCATCTGGTTTTGGATTTCACCACCTGCAGCTGGGAAGATCCCAGTATAAAGTGGCAGTAATGGAGCTGAACCCACTGGGAGCTGGTTCCAGACGACGGGCCTCGAAGCGCCGAGCGATCAAATATGAGGCGGTGTGTGTGTGTGTGTGTGTGTGAGAAAGAAGTCACAGAGGAAACCGGCGTAACCTTTATGCCGCTCTTTACTCTGTCAGTTCACGTAAAAACACGACTTCATCACTTAGCGAGGAAGAGGAGGAGGAGAAACAAGCGAGGAAGAGGAGGAGAAAACGTGGTTAAACGGAGGCAAAGGAACGTTTGCAGCGAGGAGGGAATGAAGAAAACGATGTGAGGAAAAGATGAAGATGTTTCATATTTTCAAGGTTAAACGCTCCGGCTGTCAGGCAGCCTGCTGGCCGGAAAAATGAACAAAGAAAAAGACAGAAAACCGGAGAGAAAAGAAACTGGAGCTGTTAAAAGTTTACAGAGATGAAATAAAATGTTAAAGCAGCAGCATTACCTGTTTTCCAAGCATTTTATAGTTTAATCAAGTAAATATGTCAACTTCAGTTGTTAAAAAAGCTAGAAATATCAAATAGGACCTAAAGGAAATTTGACTTTGTAATTTAAAATTTGGTCTCTGTCTCTTTAAGAAGCTCCTGCTCTTTCTGAAGCTCCGCCTTCAGGAAGTCATCACAACATGGCTCCTCTATTAACCCTTTAGCAACTTTTTTACCAGTGCTGTTCTGAGGAGTAGCTCCTATAATCAGCCCAGCAGCTCCACCAGGTGTTTGCTAATTGCTGCTGGCTAGTCTGAAGGAGCTGAGTCGCAAACTGAAGGCGGAGCTTCGACCAGCCAGGTGAATGGTTGCCATGGAGATTAAAGGAATGAATCAAGGCAACACTCCAGGTTTTGATGAGGGTATGGATTATAATCTGATGTAAAGTTTTTTTAAAAGTTGATTTTTCATGGCACTGCCCCTTTAAAAATACTTCCATTGCTCCAGGGTCTAGTTAAAACCTGGCTGGGTATAGATTTTAAGATTTCCAATGTTGGATTTTACAAAAACACTTGGAAATACTTCATAATTTTTCTTTTTTTTCTGTAGGAACCAGGATGTTAACTTTAAGCTAAAGAATGTAACTTTTATAAAGAATATTTTTTTTCCCATATTTACCAAAACTTTCACCATGTTGTGACAGTTTATGAGAAACATAATCGGTGAAAAGATTGATCTCTTCCACCTCCTCCCTGAAAAAAAGCATCACTACAGAAGAAAAACAGCCAATCAGAGCCAGGAGGAGGGGCTTAGCGCTGTCAATCAAGCTCAGGAACCTGCTGTTTAATCTACTAATGGCAGAGAAACAACTCTTTGTTTTAAAACTGAACAGATATAACTTACTGAAATCAGTATTAAGGAAACACTGATTCAAACCAAACTCCTTACTGAAATGTACATTTTAAATTAGTTTTGTCCTCTTTCAAGTGTATTAACATATTTGCAGTAGAAACTAGACAAAAATACTTGAGTTTTAGAAATGAACATTTGGATATACGATAAATAACATCCTTTTTCAATAAGAAATAAATAATATAATGAGGTTTTTAAATTTTTCAACAATAATGTCTTAATCCTAATTCAGTTTTATCTGTGTTTCGTCTTCATTTGAGCCCCAAACAACGAATGTTTGACTTAAATGTATCAAAATAAAATCTGTGAATGCGATTTTCCCGCTTGCTTCAGTTAAGAGACTTTATAGTGTGATGCTCCTTCAGAGTCTCAGCAGTGATTAAGATCCGCACAAATAAATATGACATGAACGTCTCTGCTCCTTCGCTTCGCCTTTGGTCTCCAAAAACCAGATAAATTATTCACTTCATCTCAGCAGTAATTATCCGCTGCAGCCTCATAAATCACAACCACCTTAAAAAGGTCAGCCACGTTACCTGGATGTAGACAAACAATTAAAAATCAGATAATGCTGCATAATTTATACAATATGTTAGATTTCCCTGAGGTTAGCAACATGCAGCAAACAGAACAGACACTGATGAATAACAGACACTGACGGATAACAGACACTGACGGATAACAGACACTGACGGATAACAGACACTGACGGATAACAGACACTGACGGACAACAGACACTGACGGACAACAGACACTGACGGACAACAGACACTGACGGACAACAGACACTGACGAATAACAGACACTGACGGACAACAGACACTGACGGATAACAGACACTGACGGATAACAGACACACTGCAGAACGTCGTTCTGCCGCAAAACAGTCAAAAAAACGCTTTACAGCATCCATCCATCCATCATCCATCCATACATCCATCCATCATCCATACATCCATGCATCCATCATCCATCCATCCATCCATCTATCCATCATCCAACCAACCATCCATCATCCATCCATCCATCCATCCATCCATCATCCAACCAACCATCCATCCATCCATCCATCCATCCATCCATCCATCATCCATCCATCCATCCATCCATCCATCATCCATCCATCCATCCATC
>CAEFZX010000353.1:0-11945 GCA_903066825.1 Alfaro cultratus | reverse complement strand
TTTTTTTTTTTTTTTTAAGTATGCAAACAGAGAACTTGAGGGTTTATATAAAGGTTTTACAATAGGACAGAGTTATTTTCAGCAAAAAAAAGGAATCTAATAAAATCCAACAGGGTTAAAGCAGATCATTTTTCATCTGAACCTCTGATCTTTTTTAAGCATTAAAGTTTAAACTACAGCATTTCTAAGGACAGGTTTAGAAAAAAACTATAACTTTATCTTTACTTGAAGTACAAAATAAGCAATGTTACAAAACATAGTTTTTGTTATTCTATATTTGTTAACAGTAACAAGATATGCTTCAATAACCTGTCATGTGTCAACTGCTATAATCCCCATTTAGTATTAAAACATCCCTATTTAACTGACTACAAAAGAGTCTGTGAACACATCATTTGTATGTTGTGAAAGACCGGACAGTAAATAGTGAAGTAAAAACACAAAAGTCTGTAAAAAGTCACAACCATTTCAAAAGCGTAATGAATGTAATTTAGAGAAGTAATCATTCTATCAGTGTCACAGTCATAACACAAAGGCTCGTTTGACTTCAACACTCTGTCAAAACTGAAAAAAGCTCCAGAGGATGGAGTTTTTGACATCAAAGAAGACGTTTTGGCTGGAGTTTACTGTTAAAGTTTCTACATTTGACTCAGAAACAGAGGAAATGTGCAGCAGATTATGCCAATTTAAAGTCTGTAATAAATATGTTCATTTTAATTAATAGACATTTTAGATTTATCAGAATGGGAATAGCCATGGGAAATGTTATGCTATTCAGGAAAGTCTGACAGAGTCACTCCAAGTAGGGAACCTTTATTCTCTTCCTTTATCAAAATATAGTTTTGTTGATTTCCAAACAGGAACAGCGAGTTGTAACCCAAAATGTTGCAAGCTTTCAACATGTTACACATACAGCACCTTGCACATATTTTCACATCAAAAACAAATGTTGATGAATTTTACTGAATGTGACAAACCAACACAGTAGTGCAAACAAACCAACAAGACAAGTTCATCCACCTAACAGCACTAGAATTTTTTCTACAATTTATTTCTACACTATTTTATCCAAAACTGATCTGCCAGGAAAAGAGAACATTAATCCAAATAGCAGCCAAAAAGGCCAAGGTTACTCTGGAGGAGCTGCAAAGATCTGCAACTCAGGTGAGAGAATCTGTGAACAGAACCTGTATTGACTCTGAACTCCAAACAGCTGATCTTTGTGGAAAACAGTTGAAGGAAAGTTATAAGAATTCCAGTTTTATGTTTGTCATGGAAGAGACACTGTAGATATGTAGAGGAAGGCAGTTTATTCGAGTGAAACCAAGACAAGAATTTCTGGCTTAGATAGAAAACCCTAATGAACCTTATCCTGAATACATGATGCTTTTCCTCAGCACAGGATAGTGTGGAGAGTGAGTCTTTCTCCATTTAGGTTCTTGATGCATGAGGCCGAAGAAGAGTTAGTGAGTTCTATTCATGAATTCCATTTGTCCATTTGTCATGCTATCCTTACAGGCTCACGTAGCAAAATGGCTCCTAACAGTAGTTTCTAATTCCTTTTGTTGACCTCTGTCAAAGCAACGCCCTGAAGAGGGCATTAGCTAACGTGTCATTTCCTTTAACTTTATCTTTATGTGTACAGTATGTGCTCTATAGAGCTCTATAAGCTCTTCATCCTGACTGAACTTGAGCTATTTTGCAAAGAGGAATAGACAAGATTTTCAAACTGTACATGTGCAATAAAGATGGTATTTAGAAAAGAAAAACGATGAAGAATGGCTCCACAATGTGGTGTAGAAATGCACAGCATACTTCTGAAATTTCAGTTGTGAAATGAGTAAAAATCTTTTCACAACCTCACATCCACTTCACAATTATAGGCTTTGTTTTTGATCTGATGTAACTGTCCAATAAACTATTCAGATGTTTGAGGCTGACAAATTATTTAGTGCACAACAACATAAAATGTCTTCTGCTAATGCAAAATTATTCTGCTTTGCTTTTTCCAAAAACATGTGTGAGTTGCAATTCCTTATTAAAGTGACCTCTGACCTGTTTCTTCTTCATCCCAGTCATAAACCTCCATGTTTCTGGAACCAGTTACCAGTAAATCCATGACTTTTTGCTGTTTTTCTTTTAGGCTTTTCTGAGTTTTTGCCTGACTTTGAGGATTTTGTACTATTTATTTATATGAGACTCATTAAAACTGAAGAATTGGTTTTCTACCTTCTAGTGAATCTGAAGGGGAAAAAAATTATTCCAGAGGAATTTTTGAAAACATACCAGACTTTTTGAAATTCTGTTAAAAAATATCTTTCTTTTTTTTCTTTTTCTTTTTTTCTTGCTGTTCTGCTCTGTAGTATCCTGAAATTCCCATTCAGAATTTGACAGATCAGCAAAATCTGATATTTGACAGCCTTTAACAAATCCTTCCAGGACATTCCTGAATTCCGGCTGATGGTGCGTTCACTGATCCGTGAGGTGAGATGCATGCTCCACCCACCAACACCTGAACCGCCCACTTTTCATTCAGCCAAAGCACATCTTGTTCGACAGCCTTTCTGGTTCTTCTTGATGAGTGGAACTATTTCTAGCTCCAGTCATAAACCCGGAAAAACACCATAAATCTCGTGTGAAAAGTGAAGGTCCAGCTCAAGCTTTTTACATAAATTTCACCCGGATCAAGACATACTAACCCAGTGGGTGAACAGTTGACACAAGATAGTCAAAACATTCACCAACGCTCAGAAAACGCAGTTTTAAACGTGTTTCAGATTTCTTCTCATCATTGATGACACATCTCAGTCTTTGTATTGTAGTTGACACTTTAAAACAGCCCTTTATAAAAAAAAAAACAAAAACAAAAAAAAACTAAGCCCATCATCTACCTACAGCGCTCATCTGATGTGCCAAACGAGTTTTGTAAAGGAGAAAGACCAGCGAAGAAAGAGAAACTCGCCTTTGCGTTTTGTGCTGCGCCGCTCCAACTCTGACGACCTGACTTCCTCAGTGAATGAAAGGCTGAGGTAAGCGCAGAGAGCAGGACAGTGTTCCTCCCACCTCATCACCACTATGAGCAGCTGATGTCGCAACTGGATTGAGGAGTCGCGCAATGAGGCGCAGCAGGACAGGGAGCCGATGGAGACGCCGCGCCAGGGATCCAAACTGCTGATTTATTCTAGAATACTGACCTAAAGACTTGAAAGCTGAAAGAAAAGTAATCACTGGGATCTGGTTATTGTGGGGGTGAAATTGAGTCTGTACCAACTTCCGCAGTTTATTTGCAGAAGTTGGTATATTTGCGCGTAAAAACGCGTCAAGATTCAAGGGATTTGGGGAAATAAATTATTTTCAGTTATTGCGCCACTTCTGGTG
The DNA here is from genome assembly GCA_903066825.1 of Alfaro cultratus. Classification (NCBI taxonomy): domain Eukaryota; kingdom Metazoa; phylum Chordata; class Actinopteri; order Cyprinodontiformes; family Poeciliidae; genus Alfaro; species Alfaro cultratus. Next base: position 8,567 of record CAEFZX010000353.1, on the reverse strand, counting down.
AGTCAGAGTAATACTAAATGCGTAATGTGTCGTCATAAATCCCCTTCATTTTATTTAATTTTTAAAGCAACGATCCCCTCCCAACCTGCTGGGTGTCAAGTTATTTTCCACAATCAGTGATGGTTTGGAGAGCCATGTCATCTGCTGATGTTGGTCCTGTATATGTATTTTATGAAGTCCAAAGTCAAAGCAATTTTAGAGTTAATGGTTTCTCTGCTGACAAGGTTTATGAAGATGCAGTTTAATTTTCCAGTAGGACTTGGCAGCTGCCCACACTGCCTGAGGAACCAGAATCTGCTTTAACAAGCCTGGTGTTACTGTACCAGCTGACCTTCACTGACCTTCACTGACCTTCACTGACCTTCACTGACCTTCACTGACCTTCACTGACCTTCACTGACCTTACATAAACCCCAAAGAAAACTTAGGAAGTATCAATAGGAAGATGAGACCCCAACCATGTAGATGAGCTGAAGGTCTCTATTAAAGAAAATCGGGCAACTTCAACCATTTGAAATTACCTAATGTTTCTATATGTAAAGAGTGAAATCAGCACAATTTTTTCATATATTTATAAATAAATAAATAAATAATTGCATCCAGACAGACAACTTAACAGATTTCATTGATGTTCAACTGAAACAGTTGAGGAAATTAAGCATACTTTTCATTAAACCCACATTTCTCTATTATAAAATGTTTCCATTGGGTCTGGTGTCATATTTCAATATTAAATGTTATATTCCCATAATCTGTAAGTGAAAAATCATCATAATTAACCGAAATAAAGGCTGGAAAAGCCAGTCTGTTGTGTAATTGCTCTATATAATGTGTTTTACTTAATGATAAAGTTCCTGAAATAATTTGACTTTCTAAGTGTAGTTTAGTTTATTGAACTGGTTTGTTTACAGAACAAACCAGTTCATTTATAGAAATGCAATATTTTTTTTAATATTTCTATAATTGCATTTGTACTTTTCTTTGCAATTGTTCTAAACCACAAATTCCCCACTAGAGATAATTAAGTTTATCTAGATTTTGAAATTCTCAAAGTTTTCTGAAGGTGTTTCCTTTAATCTTTGCCTGATTTCCTGACAGTTGTAGATCATTTCATAAGTCCTGCCTGTGAATCACTCTGGCATCAAAAGGCTTATTAACTCAGAGATATTTAAGTCAGAGCAGAACTCCAAAGTAGCTTTCAAATATTTCCTCACCTCACCAGAATGAAGATACAGTTACGCTGGTCTGGTTGGCACAACAGATTGTTGTGACATTAGTCTTACAAAACAGCATTTTAACTTTATGAAGGATCTTAGCAGAAAGACAAACCTCGGGGGAATGAAAAACACAAACTTAAAAAGGAGGAGCATGAATTCAAAGGGCGAGCTGCATCCAAGGACTAAACATACAAATCATTCACAAAAGATTCAGTTTGCCTTGTGCTAGTCACAATACTCCCTTAAAGAAGTTTGGAAAAAAAGAACAAACTATTCTTTTGGTTCATCCGTACAAAATATCCTTAATGCAACAATTTTCTTGCAGTACATTCCCAGGATAAGGGCTAAAATTAAACTGCTGACCTTCACTTTAAAGTTCAGCACCTAAAAGTGGAGGTAAATGTGATTTTCTTCCACTTCCTGTTTCTAATAAGCTGATTGGGTTAAGGTCATTTTCAGAAGAGGATCGTGTCTGTAATCTTCACAGGTTGTTTGAAGTCTCCTCCCTTTTTCAGACCCTGGGAAATTTTTCAGAATAAAATAAAATAGATTTTTACCCTGAACAGCAGCCCTACTTACGAATTATGTTCATTAAATGCAGAAGGCTTATTCTCAGGACTAATTTCACAAAAACATAAAATTTGTAAAAACACAAGCCAGCATCTATCTATGAAGAACCATCTATTGACTGTGTTGATGTTGATGTAAATCCTCAAATTTGAGCATGTTTCTTTAAAATCAGCCACAGCAACCTGAATAAGATGCAGAGACACAGTGGACCTCTGCTTTTCAACTTTCAGTGTTTGTGAATCTTTCTGACAAATTTAATTCAAAATTATTCTGGGAAGCTTTTCCTATAATTATATCATACTGGCTGACATTTGCAAACTGTCGGACTTCTACAGAAGTGCTAATACAGTTTTCACTGTGTGTATTATTGTTTGTTAAGGTATTCTTGTTGTTTGAACTATTGAAATAGGACATTTTAAAGTATTTTAGAGGGGATCTGAAGTATTTATATGCTAGCTGTATAACTAGCAGCTATGTTCCCTAAATATGATATGAAAATAAACTGAAAACACTACCATTTTCAACTGATGTGACAATTTATACAAGTTTATTTCAGTGAATTGTATCTAAAATGCACACACCAGACCCAGGTGTGATTATGGACTCAGAGCTGAACTCAAACACATTTAGTATCTTACGAAATGAGCCCTCTACATCTCAAGCACTGGCTGTCTGTGTGTATTGACAGTCAATAAGGTTCCAATTGGTTCTGGGCCTGAGTTTCTTTTCATGTGTGAATTATACAGTTTAACCAGTGTTCCCAGGAACAGCTTCTATAGAGCTAGTGTCAAGTTTCTATGTAAATCAACTCAGCCCCGTACAACTTGGTTTGTACCAAGCTGTACAGAGCTGAAAACATGTTTCATTGCAGCAGTTTTTAATCAGTTTATTTAATCACTTCTTCCATTTTGTTTTATCTGTCCTTTAAAACGCTGTAATTATTTTTAATATATTTGATTTCAACAAACGGTTTTCAAATCTTTCTAAGCACTTAGAAAGAAATGTTCCTGTACTTTTGCTGTATTTCAAAAGTACAGCTTTGACTTAAATATCCTGCATCCAGATCTTTGGATCAGGTGTTTATGCGACGGCCAATTCAACACTACATGCAGAACTCTATTATAAATAAGAACAGCCAGAATATGGTTGGTGTTTGCAAGGTCTTGTTGAGGTCTTTAAAGAGGTGTCGCAAAAACTGTAGGTTAAATTAAATAAAATATTTTCTCCCAACATTGGGTCTTTTGTTGAAAAATACAATACATTTGATACTTTAGGACAACAGGAGTTGTGTTGAGTTTTTCTGTGGAAAAATAAAAATTTTAGAGAAGTGTACATTGTTAAGGCGAATCAACAGTTTTGGTTCCTTCTTCATCTCCACCTTTGACTCGGCTTCTTGAGTCACTGCTGATTTCTGAAGTTGATGAGGCATCCATGGTCTAAGAGATGGGAGTGAAGGATCTGATGGGAAGGTTACTGATCTTGTATGCTGAAACATCATCATCATCATCATCATCATCATCATCATCATCCCGCTGAACCATAACAGATCTGAAAGTCAGACACAGACATACAATTAAAAGTTATTCTGGCAGAAAAAGATGCAAGACGGACAATTCAAAGATCAGTTCAGTGGAGGTCAGAAAAAGGTCCAGTAGTTCTGTGAAATACATTTTACTCTGGTTGGGTTTGGGATCCTGGTGGTCCAGCACATAAGAAAACAGGAAAACATCAAACCTAAGTTTGATTCTGAGTTGAGGATTGTGAGAAGAGCCCAAATCAAAGAGAATCAGGGATGTTTCAACTCATCTTTTAGAGGAAGTTGTGAATTTTGTTCCTTGGTTTCCCTGCAAATATCTTAGTCATATTTAATTTCCAAGTTCCAGAAAATCTTCAAAACCTGATTCAGAAGCTAGTGAATCTGATGTTTTGTGCTTTACAATGTGTCAGTGGAATAAGTATCAAATGGCTTTTAGTTTCTCTTTTTTTTTTTTATCAAGCACCCTGGTTGTGCTTTAGAGATCAGACAGATAAACAGCAACAACATCAGAAACATGTTTGGGTCTTAGTTTCTCAGATAGGTTTAACCTGCAGAACTTTCTGGATGTTTTCCTGGAAATGAGCAGATTTCTGTTCTGAAGGCGAGGTCAGACCTGCTCTGCGGTCTGGAGAACAGATTCCATGAAGGAGACGCAACAACCAGCCTGAAGACGATACAGGGACCAGTTTAAATGCTTTACTGGTTTTCCAGGCTAAGTTCTGTCACTTCGGACACAGCAGGTTTGTTTTTGTCCTTTCTAAGAATGGAGTTAAACCATGAAAATATCACTAATGTTAATAAAACTAATGGGTCATGTTTGTCCTAAATGTTCAGAGGTTCTCACTGAAAAAAAACCTGCTCTTCATTTTGGTTTATTTCTTAATAAATTAGAAATATTTCCATTTTCTTTAAGGACATAATTTGTTTGTGCCACTTATATACGAATGACTTACAAGAAAATGTTTTTACTTGATGTTTTGACCCTAATCATGTAGGTGTTGAAGAGGAAGAGGAAACTGCTCGGCTTCAGCCCTCTAGTGATCGAATTAAGGAACTACATCCGTTTATTCAACACCCACCTGTTGCGGGAAAACTAAAGATAACTAATCTTCATCACGATTTGACAGCTGAGGATAGAAACCGTAACATCAACACAACATGCCTGGAAACAGTAAATCTCTAAATCCTTTAAATTATGCTCTACTGGTCAGAAAGTTTATGTTGTAACTGCCACAATTTCATTTAGCCTCACGGTGGCAGTGTTGTCTAACCTCAGGATTATATGAGAACCTATCGTTTTATTTATTTATTTATTTATTTATTTATTTATTTATTTATTTATTTATTTATTTATGCACGTTTTTCTGCTTTATACCCCACGTAGTAGTTTTGTCTCCCTTAACCACACAATCAACCAATCAGCAGCCTGTGTTTATCCAGGTCATATTTTTGTTCCTACAAAAGGACTGACTACAGGAGACCAGCATCCACTGACTCACCAGTGTTGGGTCGAACAAAATAGAACCACTAGTCCTACACAAAAACACTGCAGAACTGGATCAGAATTTCTTTGTATGCAAAAGAAAATAAGAAATATACTGATGTTAAAGCTGAAGAGAGTGAGAGTGCTTCCTAGGAGAAACACTCCATTATACAGAAACAAGAAGCACTGGTGCCAAGTTATTTTTTTTTTTTATGGCATGGAAACAAATAATCACCAAGAGTAGTTTCTATTAAAACAAACAAAAAAAACAAAAGTACATTGACAGGAGAGCTTTCTATGAAAAACTGAAAAGGGGGTACTTTCTATAGAAAAAAAACAACACAGAAGCACTAGATCAAAAATGAAATAAAGAGTTCATCAGGGTTTTCTAGAAGCCTCAGATAAAATAAGTTCCAACATTTTGAAAAGCAATCTGTTAGAAAGCAGGTGCAACTATTGCTGTTCACTTCAGTGTGTTAAGATCTGACTGAATGAAACACTAAAGATTCAGACAGAACATCTTTCGCTCTTGGCAGATTCATGGAGAGCAGCAAGGCCTCAGAGAAAGTCAATTTATTTATTTTATAGTCTGTTTTTATCTCGAGGCGTGTACCTGAAAACCACGTGACTGGCAACAAACGATGCCTCATGGGTCACGACTGCTTCATTTTGCTTGTCGGTTTTCAAAATGAAAGCATGATGAGCCGTGTCGCTTCATGGGTTATTGTATTTGATTGCGCATCAGAGGAGGATTTGTCTTGACAGAGGCCAAAATAAAAGGAACCTTTCATAGTTGTAAATTGTTGATTATGATAAATTTTGTGACTTTATATTTGTGTGTTTTTTGAAACTGCATTGTTGCTGAAATGTGCTACACAAACAAACTTGATTGAAATGGAACCAGCAAGAAGAAAAATTTGACATCTGGGAAGACTTTGAGAAGATCTCTCAAGATTCCTAAATAAAAATAATTAACCCCTTCACCTCCAAAATTCTCACCTTCTTGCAATTTCCACTATTTCTTTGTTCTGCAAAGCAGAAACTTAAAGCTGTTGGAAGAGTAAATTTCTGGCCAGATGAGTAAACATATAAGGATCAGAGAGCCAACTAGGAATCCAAGAAAAAAGAGAATTTTTGAAGAATTTTAGTTTTTCAGGAGGTAAATCAAATCTCTGCCTCAACAGGCACCGCACTCTGAATACACTAAAACAAATGTCTATTGTCAAATCAGTCAATGACAAAAGATTAGTCCTGCATGTTTCCATTTCCACTTCAGTTCTTCCTTAGTGAGTCTAGTTTATTTCTTGTTTCTGGTTATTCTTTGTCTCTGTAGTTTGCTTATGTTTCTGTAGTTTAGTTGTTCTTTTATGTTTGATTTATTTCCTGCTCCCATGCATTCTCCCTCGCCGCCCTCTTCCTCTTCGCTTTCCCTCTCCTCAGTCTGCCTCCGGCTCCCTTCACTCACACCTGGAACCCATTAGCAATCAGCTCATTTCCTTTGTTCCAACATTCAACCTCCCAGGACTTGTTCATTGTCAGTCACACTTCATTAATGAAGTGTGACTGACAATGTCACACTTTACTGGGAAACCTGCTATCACAAGATTGCAGGTATCCCTGGCTGGTTTGGTTTTTGGATTATCTTCAGTCGATTTTGGCTGTTTGCATTTTTGTAAATTGTTCCTATTTTTTCATTACATTTACTATGCTTCACTACGTCATGGCAGATTTCCCATTTTATCCTGACTTGAGTTCCTATTTTGTGTTCTGTGTCCTTCTGCCCACCTTTGTACCACATTAGAACTGCTTTTGGCTTCTCGCTACTCTTAGGCACATGATCCCTGCTGTTATATGAACTTCTACTTTCTTATGCCCAATATATATCACAATATGTTTTATCTTCATATGTCTGTCTTCAAAAGTTTCCCTTTGTTGTTCCGCTAGAGCGATTTCACATCCTGTCCTCATCTTACTGATTGACATATTTTAACTTATTTTATTTTATTTTTTTTTTATAAAATCATCATTTAATTACAAAAACTTTAAGCATCACTTTATTTCCCATTTATTACAATCATCTGGTATTTGTAACAATTAATTCCCCACAATGATCAAAAATCATTCTTGTGTTTACTTCTTCTAGTTTCAATATATTGTTAGGTCATAATCAACTTTCCGTCATCATAATTACCCCATATTTATAACTTATTCTAATTAGATGCAGAAAAAGGATTTGCTTTAAACAAAACACAAAGGCACAGCTTCACTGATTGTATCAAAGTCTTATCTTATTGTTACCTTCAAATATTCTTTTGTATTAATTGTAAAATTTGACTTCTAAAAAGTTTAATCTAATCAACCATTATTTAACAAATAATCATAAGTCAATTACTTGCATCTCTAGTTATAAAGAAAAAAAACATCATTTTCATTTGTTATTGGTGTATTACAAAGATCTGATCACTTCTTTTTACAAAATACACTTTGAAGTTGACTAAAAATACGACATGGTTAAAATAAAAATCTGATTTGTGTTTGACTATGAAAATCTTTAAACTGTTCTCTTTCATGTATTTTGTGAATTCTCTTCTTTTCCTTCTCCTTCTTCTTCTTCTTCTTCCTCTTCTTCTCCTTCTTCTTCTTCTTCTTCTTGTTCTTCATCCTCGTCGTCCTCTAACGAAGCCGCGAAGCCACAGCTGCAACCATGGCAGCGCCTATCCCACTGGCGTCCTTTACTTCTTTTATGTTGATGTTGCATTCAGGTGACAGGTTGCACAGTGCTTTCTTGAGCTTTTTTCTAAAACTGAGATATTTAGAGATTCAACTTGGCTGTGCTTTTAGAGAAACTGACAGAGAGAATAAAAGGAAACTTAAACTGTGTCATTTATGAAGACAGGAAGTCTCTCAGTGGAGAGACATTTTAGGTGGTTAAGTCTGCAGAGGATACTGAGGTTAAATCAGACCGAATTTATCTTACAACATCAGAGCTGAGATGAGCTGTATTAATGGTTTTTACTCAGAATCAACCAAATTATTATTCCTTAACAAAGCAGGACAACACAATCTGATCATGATAATCATCAGATTAATGGAGGTTATGAGGAATTTCTATAAAAATACCTACCATGTTTAAAGTGCAGCATAAAAATGCTTCTGCCAGGAGTCACTACAATACCCACTGTTAATAAAAACTATTTAGAGGTACAATGTTTACAAATGTGCTGCCTGAGATGCGCCCATGTTCAAACGTTTTCTCAAACACTGATAATAATTATCTATGTTTAAAAGAAAAAAATGATTGAAAATTTGATGTGAAACTAATGGATGATGTAACTCTTCATCTGGTCTTTCCTGGTTTTGTCTTGTTTCTTAAACATCTGAGTTTCATACTTTGTCTAGCAACTAGCAATTCTTTTTAAAACCTTATTTATTTATTTTTAAGAAAACATTACATCACTTTCTGAACTGAATAATCAAGCAGTGGATTTGAAAACCTACAGATGAAAGAAAAGCTTTCAGATACTTTCAAAAAGGCCTGATGAGCTGTTGGTCATAATTTTAAGAGTTTATGACAGATCAAGCACTTCGTCTTGTGTCTTACGTGGGATGTTTTTTGTAGACGGTCCCATCCACTCCTACTGTAGTCATCAGATGAGGCAGACCTCGGTTGGCACGAATACGGTTGGCGATGGTTGCCAAGGCAGCAGCACAGAGACGAGCAGAACGTAAGGAGATGGTCTCACAGACAAGTCGCACCACA